>PVLA01007075.1:0-111725 GCA_004027455.1 Hydrochoerus hydrochaeris | reverse complement strand
TCATCTCCCCCCAATATTCCGGGAATTGAGCCGTTATAGTTTAAAGCTGCCTAGGTTAAATTCAGACTAGGATAAAGCTGACTAGAAAACCTGGGTTGCAAGGTAGAAACAGCCCCATTCCATGTTTAAGGAATTTATGGAATGTATCTTCCCTGGGCATCTGCTGCCCATATTAGGAAGCACCCTTTGCCGCCCAACTCTAGACCACCCTATAGACGCCCCCTCCAATGAATGTAGAAAGCCATTTAAACTAACCAATGCCTTCTGCTTCTGTAACCGCGCTTGCCAAAGCCCTGCCTTCCTTTGTTCGGTAGTTTTAAAAGCCATGCTCCGGCATACCTCGTGGCTCTCTGTTCCTGTGTGTTCAGTGGGCCCCACACATGCTTGGACAATAAATAAAACCCCCTGCATATTGCATGAGAGGGCGTCTGTTGACTTCTTCCTACACGCGGCGGGCATCTCGACGCTCTCACCCTAATTGCTAATTAGGCTGAAAATATTTTCACATGTTTATTCACCTTACACATATGTTAGTCTATGAAATGTCTGGTCATATTTTTTGCTCAGCAGCTGTTTTTCTTTTTCCAACCTATTTTAAAACCTTTTTAATATATTCTGAGTATTACTCCCTGAGTATACTTGTATACTCTGAGTATTCTGAGTATACAAGTAATAATTGTATATTTTGCAAATATGTGCTCCCACTTTATGACTTGTCTTTTTCAATTTGTTTATAGTGTTTTTTGATAAACAGATATTAATTTTAATGTTACCAAATTTATTCAGCTTTTTTATGATAAATGCTTTCATGTCTTATTTCACAAACCCTATTTATGCTCCAAGATCATAACAATACTCTTCTGTATTGTTTTTAAGATTGCCTAAAGATTGCCTATTATAATTAAGTTTAAATTCTTCTGAATTCATTGTGTGTGGAATGAGGTAAGAGATACAAATTTACTTCTATGCACATATATATGAGTTGGGGTTTATTCAGGTTTTTACATTATCATATTTCTAACAGTCCATTTCTGCTTACTGAATAGTGCCTCATTTCCCAATGATTCTCTAATATGTCAGGTTTCCATAAATATATGTGTCTAATTGGAGGCTTTCTGGTTGATTCCACTCATCAGTTTGTTGATAGCAGGACCAACATCACGCTGTCTCAATGCTAGTGGTTGTGTGCGTGTATGTGTGTGTGTGTGTGTGAGAGAGAGAGACAGAGAGAGAGAGAGAGAGAGAGAGACAGGGTCTTGTTATGCTGCCTAGGCTGGCCTCAAACTTGCAAGCTTCTTGTCTCAGCCTACCAAGCAGCTAGGATTATCAGAGCATGCCTCATGCCCAGTTTTATATTAAATATTAGCATCTAGAAGGGATACTTCTGATTATTCTTGGGTCACAATTCTTTGACTTTCAAATTCATTGAAAAGGTATACAGGATTTTTATTAAAATTGCATTAAATATATGGATCAATGTAACGAGAGATGAAATTTATATGCTATCAAGTCTTCACCTCTATGTGCATGAATGTATCTCTCCACTTTGGACATATTTACTATTTCTCACTTTTTATTATTTTTATCACTTAGACTTTATTATACATGTCATATTTATTCTTCAATGTTACATTGTTGTTGCTATGATAAATGATATTTCATTTTGGATTACATTTTGTTTGCTTTCAGTGGGCAAAAATGCAACTGGTTTTACAGACAATAATCTTGCTAACTTCTCCCACGAGTTTCGATAATCTTCCTGTACATTCATTTTCCTATTTCAGGTAGAAAATTATATTATCTGTGTAAAAACAAACTTTACAGTGCCTCAGCATAGCAGATTTGAACTATATGTGGATAGCTCAGAATTAACAGCTTTTCCCTTTTATGGTATTATGACACTTTTGAGGGTAAGCAGCATGAACTAACCTGCATGGTTTAGGGCATCCAAAAAGCCACGGAACCAGCCTTCCACCTGGAGCTCCAACAGGAGCTTGAGAAAGAGCGAGGCAGCTTCCATTGGACCCTTGTTGTTTTTCTCAGCCTGGATAGATTGCACCTCATCTACAAACAGAAGAAAGAATGACTCATCAAACTGCAAAACTACCAGTCACTAACAAAAACCTGAAATGGGCAACCAGACTTTCTAGAAGAGGGATAGGAATTGTAACAAGTCACAAAGTTGAAAGAAATTTCAGGAAGTCAACTAATTCCCCCACCCCAGGCTGATTATGCTCATTCTTCACCAACCTACCCTTTCCATCCTTGGTAGAAACTTCATATTTAGTATGGAAATCTTAGTGTACACTCTAGAGAAGGTCAGTCTGTCTGTCTGTTCCTCCCTCTTTCTTTTTCCACTGGGAACTGAACTCAGGTCTTCACACAGGGATACATTCTCAGTTCTCCTGTTCTCAGTTCTTTTCCTTTCTTTTCTTTTCTTGAGAACAAAACCAAACAAAATAAAACAGAATAAAGATAATCAAAAGAAAACAGTAAAAGTGATACAGGACCTCAAAACAGGATAATTGGAAATCAACAACTGCCTCAGTTCTTTTTTAAAAAAAAAAAACAACTTTAAAAACTTTTAAAAAGTCACTGAAGTTGCCCAGGTTGGGCTTGAACTTGTGCTCCTGACTCAGCCTCCCAAACTGCTGGGATTTGTGCATGGGCAACCATCTCGCTAAGAGTTTTTCTAAGAGATTTCAAAAGTCTTCCCCACAAGGGGAAAACTGTAGTAACACTGGGTTATAAGCAAAAGCAAAGACTTCTTTTTTTCAAAAGGCTGAAGCAATTGCTAGACTAAACGTGTTCAAGGGCATGATCCTTCCATGGCATCAGTACTATTATAGTGGGCTCAGCAGGTAGTTCAAAATACAAGCCAGATGTGGTAGTGCATGCCTGCAGTCCCAGTAAGGAGTGCTGTGAGTTCAAGGCCAATGTGAACTACATAGGAAACCCTGTCTCAAAAAACAAACGAAAAAAAAAAAAAAGCAAAAAAAAAAAAAAATCACAGGATACTCTCTTGGTTCTTTTTCAAAGTCTTTGCTAAGCGGATAGGAAAAACAAGAGAAAAGAGAAAGAGAGGAATTGAAATATGGTGAGGCCAGTTATTCAAAAACTATCAAGTTGCTGGTGCTCACTCTGCTTTTATACACATAACTTCAAGCCTAGAGAATAGTAATTGCTGCTTAGTATGATCTCACATTTGATCATCTTCCATTTTTCCCTACATAATGAAATGCAGATTCTAAGGGAATGAGCAAACTGACTGGCTGCTTAACCACTATCTTCTTAGTAGAGATTAGAAGAGGATTTGGCACATAAGAGACACTCAAAGATGGGCTAACTCAAAGATGGGAGAGGAAGGAATGCCTAACTGTAGTTAGAAAAGATTTCTGTCCAAGTCTCTGTCTTGGTAACAATAAAGTTAACTCTTGTAAAGTGTAAAATTCAATGGTTTTTAGAGCTGTGAAGCCATTATTCCTACCTGACTTTAGTATATTTTCATTACTATAAAAACAAGTCATATATGCATTAGCAGTCAGTCCCAATTCTCCTTCCCCTTGGCTCTAGGTAATCAGTAGTCAACTTATAATGATACATATTCACCTGTTCTTGACATTTCACATGCATGGAGTCATACAGCATGTGATCTTTGCCTTCTTTCACACAGCATTTTTTCAAGGTTCATCCACGTTGTAGCATATATCATTTATTTTTTATTGCTAAATAATATTCCATTGTATGGACATACACATTTATCACCTCATCAGTTAACTGTCATTTGTACTGTAAACACCTTTTGCTATGTAGACTGAAAATGCTATGAACATATGTGTATAACTATTTAAATGTATATATTCATTTATCTTGGGTATATACATAGGTGCGAGATTTCTGAGTCACATGGTAACTCCATTTCTGACATTGTAAGGATTTATCAAACTTTTTCCAAAGGAGTTGCACCATTTTACATTGCCACCAGCAATCTAGAGAGATTTCAATTTCTATAAATCTTTGTCAGTGCTATTTATTATCATTTTATTTAACCATTTCTACAGTTTCCTGTGGCTACAGTAACAAGTTATCGCAAACCAGGCAGATTAAAACAACAAAAATTTATTTTCTCTTCACTCTATAGGCTACAAGTCTGAAATCAAGGTTTCAAAAGGGCCACACTTCCACCAAAGGCTCAAGAAGAGAATGCATTCCTAGCCCTTTCTAGATGCTCACAGCTGTTGGTATCCCTTGGTTTGTGACCTCTTCTTCAATCTATGCCTTTGTCTCTTTCTTCTCTCTTCTTCTTCCTCCTCTTCCTTCTTTTGAGATAAGGTCTTGCTATGTAGTCCAAGCTGGCCTTGAACTCACAGCAATCTTCCTGTGTCAGCTTTCTGAGTGCCTCTGCCTTTATACTGCCTTCTCCTCTGTCTGGCTTGTGGCTACACTACTCCAGTATCTGTCTCTGTCTTTACATGACATTTCTGTCTCTTTGTGTCTGTTCATGGCTGCCTTCTTATAAAGATGCCAGTCATACTGGAATAAGGGTCCACTTTATTCCAATATGACCTCATCTTAATTACATAAGATCCTATGTCCATATAAGATGACAGTCTAGGGTACCGGAAATTATGACTTCTAAGTTATCTTTTCGGGGGATACAATTAAACTCATAACAGCAACATTTTTATCATTATCTCAGCTTTTCTGGGCTTTCAACCCTACTCCATTCCTATCAGTCAGTCTGTCCTATTCCTAAACTCAGTGTTTATGGCTGCATTGTAACTTCTTGTTACCTGGTCTCCCCTTAAACATGCTACTAACCACCACTGACACATTGCATGGAGGGCCAGATCTATCCTAGCCACTGCTGTGGCCTTCCCAGGTACATGACCTTGTCATAGCAACAGCAGTTTAGATTTATACTTTGTATGTTATAAGGGCAATCCTCCTGCTATCTGGCTCCAGTATTTACTGCTACAAGGTAGTGACAATTTTCTCAAAAGCACAGTGAGTTCAATGCAGGAGAAAAATCTTTGGGGAAAGTTAGTAATTCAGACTGTCTTTGCTGTATGAGTCCCTCTCTAATGCCATACTCAGCTTCTCAGAGAATTCCTTGTTCTCGTCTTTATTATCTTTAACAACCTCTAACTAAGGGATTTACACGTTAGTACACAGTAACTCTAGGCCTGTCTTTTTCCTTAAACTACAACAATGGGCATTTTGTACACATCTTTTGCCTTCTTTGTGTTCTAACCAACACACCGCTCAGTTCATGCATATGTCCAGAAGATGGCACCAAAGCAGTAGATAGTGAGAACACTGCCTCCTTATCCTGTCAAAGGCTAGAGAAGGGCTAGCCTTTGACTTCAAAGGAATACTGCAAAAAATGTGTAACCCACAGACAGATCTACCTTGAAACAATTCCTGAGTAACTGCCAAGTAAAATGTTGATAAGCATCATAATCACCCCAGCTCCCCAGACTCCAAGTGTAATTCTTGGGTTCACAAAAATGTATCTAAATCTAAACTTGGTGCTGATGCCTTCATGGTACTGCCCATCTTCTTCCTTGAAGGTATAACTCTCTATATATCTATTTTACAATAATTCTACCTATGCTTCTGCACAGCCCATGTGTCTAGACTACATTCTTGCATCAAGGGCACAAAGAACTGAGAACAGAGGAAATGAGAACCCAGTTTCCTGGTAACACCATTGATTCCTCAGCTCAAAAAGTGATGCTTCCAATTAGTTAACAGGTACTTAGAAAATTATCTCTAACCCTAATATAATGCCTGACACAAACTGCATATTTTAATTCAATTAATCTACATTAGTGCACAAAAAATGACATTCACACTAGTTTTTTAATGCTTCTTCATCCAAGGATTCCTAAAAGAGATCCCTTCCATAGTCTTTTCACAGACCTATGCTTATAATTTAAATCAAGATTATTAAGATGTCATTTTATTACCATTATCTGAGTACACCAGGAAAGTGATGGTTCACTTGTTAATTGTTATTTTTTCAGGCCTCATTCCACATTCTGTGGTTTTGAAGGGCATTTAAACACTCAAGATAACCTGCTTTGTTCTAATGCAATTTCCAAATAAAGGCACTTGAAGACTGAAGGAACAGCCAGTGCCCCTTTCACCCAGTTTCTTTCCTAGCACCATCTCTTTCTCCTCTTGGGGAAGCAAAGAACCATTCAACACGATTTACCAAATGGCTATTTTCCATGGCCACGAGTCTGAAAAGATAGATAAAAACATGTCTACCAAGGACTACACACATTAGATCTGGGAAAAGTCTTGCTCAGTTCCACTTGAGATCTGGCAGAGTTAGAAACTTCCTTTGAGCTGATCAGCATTTCGTACGGTGATATTTAATCATTTGTGTACATCTGTTCTTGCCCTCTATATCACCCTTCTCTCAAAAGAGCTAGCTGTAAAGTCTATTAAGAAAAGTCTGAATTTTAGTTCTCCATCTCCGATGCCAGTACAACGCTGACTAAATTTTAGCGAAAATAAACGAAACAGACGAGTTGTTTCTCCAGTCTTGAACCTTAACAGATCTGCACCCATAAGCAAGTTACTCCACCTCCTGGAACTGTTTTATTCAGATATTCCACCTAAAAAGCTGTCGGGATCTTGCCACAAACCCAGTGTTCCTTGACGTATGGTTACCCATACTGACTTAAAGAAAAAAGAAAGGAAGAAATAAGACCTCGACAGTATTCTTGCTCCAGTAGGGCGAGTGGGGATCCTTGGGCATCACTTACTCTCCCGAAGCCAGGGGGTCATGTAGCTAAGGATATGAGTGGGGTCCAGACTCTTCCTGACATAGCTGCTGTAGGCTTGCAGATTGTGCCGCTGCTCCGCCGTCATGTCTCTCTCGCCTCCGCAGGTGGCCTCGGCCTGGCTGCACTGGAACTGAGTACTGAGGCTAGGGTTTTTCCAAGAAACGCACCCCCGCTGAGAGGCGGAGCTGCCTGGGAACTTTAACTACCAGAGGAGAAACCGAAACTGCAACCAGCCGCAGCGGAAGAGCAGGGACTGGGCCGCTCTACGCGCGGCAGCATAGCCCAGTTTCGTTTCCTCAGGGGCCCAGGGAGGGCGCTGACCTCAGTGGGACGGAAAAGCTCTCCTGGGAACTGCATTTCTTTTTATCGTTTTGTTTGCTGTAACAGGAAAGCTTAAGTACAGTAATTTGCACAGTCTAAGTGTGCAATTCAACGAGATCTTGGAAGATGTTTAACACCTGTAATTACTACTGTACTCCGAAATGAGGACCCATATGGTGAATGCATGTTTTAACTTTATAGCAAGTTGCTATCTGTTTTCTTAAATCGCCATACCAGTTTCCAATTCCACTCTCAGAAGAAAATTCTAGTACATACTGCTTTGCTAGATCCAATACACTTGGCAGTCTTATTGTTGCTAAACTTGCTTCTGGGTTGGTGTGAGGTATAGTGGTTTCAATTGCAAATTTCCCACATAGGGATGATGTTGGGCACATTTTCATGTTCTTTTTGCCCGTTCATATCACAACTCTTTGAAGCATCTACTCCTATCTTTTGCTGATTTTGTAGCTTTTTAAAATAAACTTAAAGGACTTACGTATTGAGGATACAAAATTGTCAAATACACATACTCGAAATATCTTTTGCCAGTCTGTGGTTTACCACTTCATTTTCTGAAAGATGTCCTTTACATAGCAAATTTATATTGCTGAAACATAATTTATCAGGTTTTTTCCTCTATATTGCTTTTTTGTGTCCTCTTTAATGAATCTTTACCTACTCCCAAGGTCATGAAGGTATTCTATATTTTCTTTTAAGAGCGTATTTTAGCTTTTACTTCTAGGTCTACGACTAGCTCTAATTTTGTAATAGTACAACACAGAGGTCCCAGGTCATTTTTTTCAAAATTTCTAATTGCACTAGGACCATTTGTTGAAAACTTTTTGTTCCTCCACTCAAAATTTCTAATTGCACTAGCACCATTTGTTGAAAACTTTTTGTTCCTTCACTTCAAAGCCTTGGGACCTTTGAAGAAATCAATCTATCTTGTGTAGCTCTAACTATTCTCTTCCATTACATTACCTGATACCTGTAACAATACCCCTTTCTTGGTTCCCGTAGATTTCAATAAATCTTCAAATCGAGTAGTATTGAGTATTCTAAATTTGTTCCACATTGTAAATACTGTATTGGCTACTCTAGGTTCTTTATATTTTCATATAAAATTAAGGATCGACTTGTCAATAAAAGAAAAAACACCTGTTGGGATTTTTATCACTTTTGCATTGAATTTACAGATGAATTCCCAGAGAACTGATATCTTCATGATAGTGCTCTTTTTATCCATAAGCATGGTATTCCTTGTTTACTTAGGTTGTTAATTTCTCTCAGCAATGTTTCATAGTTTTAACAGTACAAATGTTCCCCCTTTTTTTTTTTTTTCACATGGATTGAACCCAGGGCCTTACACTGAGGTACATCATCTCTTTTGTAACTTTTTGAGACAGTCTCACAAAATCCCTAAATTGCCCAGGATGAGTGGGAACTTTCCATCCTCCTGCCTGGCCTGCTAGAGTTCTGGGGTTAAAGAGTACAGATCTTATACATATATTACGTTTGACTTATTATTGGTCATTTTTTAATGCTACTGTAAATGGAATTATTGTTAAAATTTCATTTTCAGATTGTGGCTACTATTTAGCAATACAAGTGACTTTTGTTTTTTCAAGCTTCTATCATGAAACATTACTAAAATCACATTAGTTCTAGTCATTTTTCTGTAGATTTCTTAAAATTTTTCTGGTAAAAAAAAAACATGTCATTTACAAATATATTTTACTACTTCTTAACAATCTTTGGTTTTCATTTGCTTTCCTTATAGTTTTACTTCTTTTCCAATCTTTATGTTTTTTGCTTCATTTTCTTTCTTTATTGTATTACCTAGGGCATCCAATAGAAAGTTGAATAAAAGTGATGGGAGTTGACACTCTTACCTTATAACTAATCTCAGTGGAAAAATGATCATTGTTTCATCTAAGCTTTTCTTAGATTCCCTTTTTATCAGACAATTGAAATTCTCTTACTCCTGTTTTTTCTAAATTTTTGTATTAAAATTTTTTTTCCAGTATCTGTTGAGGTGATCATATATTCTATTAATTTCATTGATTTTTTTTTTTATTTGTTGGTGCTGAGATTGAATGTAGAACCTCATGCATCCTATGCAAGCACTCTACCACTGAACTACATCTCCAACCCTTGTTTTTGATATTTGAATGTTAAAAGCAACCGAGCATTCCTGGAATAAATCCTACTTGGTCATGAAGTACCAACATTTTATATATTTCTGGATTCAGTCTGCTAGTATTTTCATATGTGTTGCTGTGTCTATGTTCATGCTAGACATCAATGTATAATTTTCTTGTAATGTCTTTGTCAGGTTTTGATGTCAGGATAATAAACCAAGAGGTTTTGTAGGACTGTTATCATTTCTCCCTAAAATGTTTAATAGAATTCACCTATAAACCATTTAAAGCAGTGATATATGTGTACCCATGTTTATAGAAGCACAATTTGTAATAGCTTAATCTTGGAAACAACCAAAATGTCCATCAACCGCAGAGTAAATGAAACAGATGTGCTATTTTTATACAATGGAATATTACTCACCTATAAAAAGGATGATCTTGAGGCTTTTATTGGTAAATGGAGGCAACTTGAGACTATCCTCATAAGTGAAACAAATAAGACTCATATTTGTAAATATCACATTGTCTCTCTAGTGTAAAAAATAATAAAAAGTGAAGGAGTAATAAGATCCAAAATGTATAATAGATTTTGTAAGAATGGAAGGGAAGTGTTCTAAAGGATATAACTATATATGTGTTTAAGTGTGTAAGATAGAAAACCATACTACTAAGTTTTTGTTGGTTTACTGAACAGAATGGTTTATACTGTCATTGTTTATCCACTTTTTATGCTTTGATTTTGTAACTTGAACTATTTCTACGATGACAATATGCAATCTATCAACTAGTGATTTCTTAGTGTTTTTTTAAAATTCTGTAATATTTCTACTTTTTTGTTTTGTATTGTTTTCTCTAAATAAAAATAAATAAATAAATAAATAAGCCATTTGAAGCCAGGCATGGTGGCTGTAACCTCATTACTCAAAAGCCTGAGGCAAGAGGATCAAGGAGATTCAACAGGATCACCACGTTCAAGGAGATTCTTCGTAATATTGCAGGCAGCTGAGTTAGCAATATTACAGGCAGCGAGACAGGGCTAGGTCCTCAAAGGAGCCAGCGCATAAGCCCAGATACCTTACAACTGTGGGGGAGACAGCCACCTTCTGCTGTGGGCCAAGCCTCAAGACAAAGGATCAAACAAATGCATCCACATCCACTGATATTCTAAATAGTTCCCTATCACCCAGAGGAAGGCTGGAGACACCATTCCAATCCCCTAAGGAAGAGGCACTGCTCTCTTACGAATGCCCATTTTCCAGGCATACTCAGCAGCTGCTTACACCTCAGTGACAAGAGCAGGCAGGAGAGGGCGGAGGTCCATTGCTAGCAAGCTTCAGAGGAACCGCAGCCAACAGGGAAGGGGGCTGGGACCTGCACTGTAACCTGTGTGGAGGAAGCCAGGGCCATGACAGGAGAGAGAGGTAGGAGGAGGCCCCTAGCCCAGAACCCTGAGAACACTGATCCAGGAGAAGGAAAAATAAGGGAGATTGAGGGCAGCAAACACGCAACATCAGACATGGCTTCAATGGACATTAAGAGATATCTCCGGGACCTTGTAGATGAGCTCAAAACTGAAATATTAAACCAGGTAAAGCAAGATATGAGTACAGTAATAAAAGAAATGCTCTCAGGAAGCATCTCTCAGGATGATACAGATGGAAGGGAGGAACACAAAAAAAGGAGAGAAACATTCGATAAAGAATATAAAGAAAATATAGAATACATGAAGCAGATTTAACAAGACTACCAGGAAATTAATAACTCCATTGGAAGCTGGCAAAACGCCTTAAAAGAAACTAAGGATAGACTATCAAAACTTGAAGACAAGTTTGCAATGTGTGATCATGAAAAGAAAGATCTCTTACAAATAACAAGGAAACAGGCAGTAGCAATACAAAGGCTAGAAGATGACAAGAGAATCTATAATTTAAGAATAAGAAATGTGAACGAAGAAGCAAGAATACATAGAGGTGAATTACAAAGGCTATTCACGGAAATAATTAAGGAAAACTTCGCAAGCATGGGAAAAGAAAATGACATTCAGTTGTGTGAGGCATACAGAACTCCAGCCACCTACAACCAAAACAGATCTACACCCAGACATATAATAATCAAGATACCAGAAATTCAATATAAAAACAGAATATTAAAAGCTGTCATAGAAAAGAAACAGATTACCTATAAAGGTAAGCCCATCAGGATCATGGCTGACTTCTCGACAAAGACCATCAGATCAAGAAGAGCTTGGAGCGAAGTCTTCCAAGCCCTGAAAGAAAGTAACCTCCAGCCCAGTTTGATGTATCCTGCAAAACTGTCACTAGAAATTAATGGAGAAACAAGATACTTCCATGACAAAGAGGAACTGGGTGAGTTTTTGACCACCAATCCAACCCTACAGAGAATACTGAAGGACATTCTAGAGAGAGAGAAAAAAAATACCAGGATTTTAGGAACAGTGGCAGAAAGGCCTCAATGAGTGGGGCAGGCAGTAGAATGAAGGAGAAAACTAGACAAACAGAGGCAGAAAAATAGCATAGCAGAAATGAGGCAGAGAAGGACGGCTAGAATCTCTAACATAGATCGCCTTGATACACTATATTGTTAATAGTGTACCAGGATTTAAAACCCACATTACTCACACTACTCTGCTTAGATGTTATATTCTGTTGCAGTCATTCTACCTGTACTAGATTTGAGGGCAGACAGTAATCCCGAAAATAACAGGATATATAGTACAGTAATCATACTTAATTTCCTATTAATTTAATCTAAAGCTCTATAAAACCTACACTGTTTTACCATGACTGATCATAATTGAATCTGGTTTGTTAGATCACTGTTTTGTATTGATAGATTTTATTCAAAGCTGTTATGATTGATAGTATCAAGTCTGAGAGTATAGGCAACTGCACTTAAGATGACAAGATTCACTAGCATACCCATTCTGGTTTGATTATTACCTGCCTTTGAAGTTTTATACTGTCTACAATGTTTTATTTTTACTAATATTGTTATGTACTGCTATATTCAATTATACTGCTATATTCATTTATGCCTGTTGATATAGACAATTCTATTGAAGATAATAAGAAACAACATAGCAATCATTGTAGATAACCTTGTACTGTGGTTTTACACAACTTTTTGGTTTCATGTTTTTATAGGAATGTTTTGTTTTGTCTTGCTAAGTTTTGTTTTCCCTCTAATACAGAAAGAAATACATGTAGAGATTCATGCATGCATAGCTGTTTACACTCTCACTGTTTGAATATCTACTTTGTGCTTTAATTTTGTAACTTGAACAACTATTTCTAAGAGGACAATATGTAATTTATCAACTAGTGACTTCTTATCTTTTTTTTTTGAATTCTGTATTATCTCTACCTTTTACATGCTTTTGTTTCTCTTTAAATAAAAAAATTTATTTAAAAAAAAGAATGCCAATTTTCCATGTGACTTGCTTCCCCATTTGTCCCCAGTTTAATCAATTTTTACCTGAACTACTAATCTTATTGGCTAACTACAGTTATATCCCACCTTATGCCCATCTGCCTTGTGAGTTCCCAGTTTTCCCCCACTTTGAACCCACCTTGCCCCATGATTTTGCTTTTAAACTTTGCTGTATAAAAGACAGAGACCTTGGCAACCTGCTCAGGACCCCTTCTATCTCTCTTCAGATAGAAGCTTTCTTTCTCTCAATAAATATATTCTACTCTTAACCTCCGTTGTTCCTAAAATTCATTCTTCGATTTTAGAGAACACAAATTCCTATCGGACATAGTAGGAGAGTATAGAGGAGTTTCATTCCCCTACATCAATAATGATTTCCACCTTTTCACTAGATATATGGCTAGTATGATGTTTCATTTAAGTCAGTTTTGGTAAGTGGTGCTTTTCAAATGTCAAGATATTTAATGACAGGACATTTACTCTAATTCCCTTTTAAGTTCTAATGCCATTGTAAGTAAATAAACTATTATGTTCAGCCAAACACAAGTGCCCAACTTGGCATTGGTTATATTGTCTTTAAGTTCTCACCCATAGTCCAGATAACTGCTCAAATTTAAACCTGTCAAATAATTTCTTTGCTCTGCTTCCTGATTCACCCTATAAAAACAGACAGCACTGACATTATGGAACACTATACCCAAGAACTAGCAATCTCCTTTAGCCCTCTCTAGCAGAATATTGAACTAATTCTGGTTAGGAGGTGCCCAACTCATAAATCACTGTTTCAAATAAATACCTTAAAATTTAATGAGCAAAAGTTTATCTTTCAACACAATAAATTTGACAATTTTCTCTAAGTTGTATGCACAAGTTGTTCAAGACAATCTTTTTTTTTACCTTTTAAAAAAGTCAATCTTGCCAAGGATTTATCAATTTTAGTTTTTCTTTTCAAAGAATCAACATTGGCTTTGACAATTTTCTTCACTGTTATTCTACTTCATATTTCATTGATTTCTGCTCTAGAGAGTATTCTTTTCTCCTTGCTTTGGTAACATGAAGTTACCATTCTTTAACTACCTTCTTAAAAACAGAAACCTAGATCACTGATTGTACATATTTTTCTATTCCAATTTAAGTCTATAAATTTCCATTTTTAAGCCAAGATATTCCAGTATCTCCTAAGTTTCAGCTATTGTGTTGTAATGTCTATCTGACAGACATAGTTTCTAAAAGCTCTTTGATTTCTTCTTGAACCTATACTTATAAGTGTGCTTTTGCTTTTCAAATACTGAGAATTTTCTAAAAAACTTAAACATGTGAGGGGACTTAAAGGTTAGAGAAAAAGCATTAACAAATGGACTGAACCCTGATGAAGGAACTAATTAGAATACAAAGACTTCAAAAACACTATCAGAAGCCAGGCCTGTCTGCACACACCTATAATTACAAAACCAGGAGGCTGAAGTAGGATTATTATTAACTTCTGATTTTAATCTGTTCTGCTCAGAGCATGTTTGCTGTGAAATTTCAATCTTTTAAAATGTACCAAAACTCGTTTTATATCCTAGCATATGGACCATCTTGACAAGCATTTCAGATGCAAGTAAGAAGGGCATTCAGCAGTTCTTGGCTGTAGTATTATATGCCAATTATGTCTGAATGGCTTCTATATCTGTACTGATTTTCAGTTTATTTGTTCTGTCAAGTACTGATAAGGAAGACTTAATATCTCCAACTTTCATTATTAATTTGTCCCTTTTTTTTTTAGTTTTTGCTTCATAATTTATAGCTGTCTTTATGAGGCAAGAAGATAGGATGTGGCTAAAACTAGCTGAACAAGGAGGTATGACAAGATCCCAGAACATGTGTACAGAACAATTCTCAGAACCCTACATGTGGAATTCTCATGAGAACTCAAGCAGGTTTTTGATAGGATGACCTGGACATGACACCAGTGTGAGAATATAAAAAAAGGGACAGTCACCATTAAGTCTTCACTGTCATGTCCCTTCATGGTAGCCTACCCTATGCTGTAGGGTGTGTCTTTGTTTTTCTCCCTTTTTCTTTTACTTGGCCCAAACTTACTCTGGTTATTTTCCTATCTCTAAATATGAAACTTTGCCACCACTTATCCTTGTTTTGTTCAACATTTTGTTTGGGACAGAAAGAACCTAGAAATCACCTTTAGAAGGCAACTCCAGTATCCCAGAGTCCAGTAACATTTAGATGCATTCACATTTAGGATTGCTAGGTTTTTTCTGATAATTTTTTTCCTGTACAGGGAATTGAACTGAGTACCACTCTGAGCTACATCCATAGTTCCATTTTTTAGTTTTGAACAGTGTCATTAAATCAACTTGCTCAGACTAGACTGGAATTTAGCAATCTTCCTGTCTTAGCTTCCTGTAATGCTGCTGGAATTACAGGTGTGTGCAACCAGGCCTAGCTTCTAATAGTATCTTTAAAGTCTTGTTAATTGCTTCATCTGGGTTATCTCATAGTCTCTGGTTGTTACTGCTTTTTTTCCTTAACTCCAGATTCCTTTTTTATTTTACAATGGACCTTATAGGTATGTTACACTCTACATTCTTTTATTCTCAGAAGTGTTGCTTTTTGTTCTAGCAAGTCACTAGATAATCACTTTGAATTTAGAATCATTTACACATATGGTAGGTTTATTTCAGTTCTGCCCTAAATACAAGTTAAATCCTTAGTCTTGGTTTATTGTCTTCTCTGCTAAGATGTGGGCCTGTAGAAATTTCAATGAAAAGCTCTACATGTTTCCTAGTACATATAATAAGGGGGGGGGGGGCCTCAGCCTCCAAAATCTCTCTTCTTTGTGGTGACAGCTGACCAAACTGCTGAGCTCTTTCACCCTCACTCCTCCTGTCTACAAGAAGTCTCTGGAATCTACCTGTCACATAAGGATTTGGGGAACACATAAAGACTTCAGTAAATCTTGCTACTCTATAGCCCTTATTTATTTTATTATTTATTTTTTTATACAGTTTCTCACTAAACTGCTGAGCTGCCCAGGCTGGGCTTGAATTTGTGATCCTACTGCCTCAACCACCCAGACTCCTGGGATTACATGAATGTACAACTTGCTGGTGAAACTTGCACATACAAATTTTCATGTTCTCCCTAAAAGATGTTTACCTAAAGTGCACATGGTTGTGTACATAAACAGCCTACTCCATACTCCAGGAAAATGCTAAATGAGTCATTCTGGCCCTCTTGTATCTATTATATAAGTACATCATCCAATTGGTACATAGTTGCAAATTCTACAGGGAAGAATTTACTCAGCCCTTCGCCTAACTTGAATCCCATTTTGTTTGTCTTTTGTTTTCCTCCATTGCAAATTCAGTGGTATTTACCTCAAATACTTTTGAGTAAAGTAGGAACTATTCATTTTTATGACATTACAACAAATCTCTTTGCGGTTTTTTTTTTTTTTTTTTTTTTGGGGTAATGGGGATCGAACTCATGACCACGTGCTTGCAAGGCAAGCACTTATGCCACTGAGCAAGTATTGCATATTTTAAGTTGACCCTAGCCTACTTGTTCTCCATACTTCTTTGATTCCTGTACTGACTAAAATTCCAGGATGAGGAAACAATCATTGATTCAGAAAATTTTGTTTGTTCTGTGCATGTGCCAGCTGCTATAAGGAAATGCAAATACAGTTTAAAGGACAAGATATAATACCCATGACATAACTACCATGTTGTTCTCCATCCTGTGTTTTTTCATGTAGAGGGTACTTAGCCTTGTAGATCATTATCCTCAATTCAATCAACTTTTTCCTGAATTCATTTTGGTTTTAATCACTAACTTCCAATCATGGCTAGAGTTAGACAATCTAAAATAATTTTTTTCTTATTCCTGTCCCTATACCTACTTTAACCTCATTATCTCCAAGTATACTGGTCATATTATGGCTTTACTTCTTGCCCTGCACAGCAAAGACACGATACATCAACTCAGCTACTCAGAAAAGTATCTCCTTCAACTCTCTTGCACATGTTCTTTCACTGTTCACATCCAGAACTTCAACTGGATAATCCACCCACTCATTTATTAATTCATATATAAATACAGAATGAATACTATGCATTCAACATTAGTTTCTTTTACTCCCAGTAGTGACTACTACCAGGATAAAAAGAAATCATAAATCTTACTCTCTCACAAATACAAACATTCCATCTCAGATAAAGCCTAAACACCAATCAGCAAATCTTAACTGCTCTCCACACCCTTCAGACACTTTTTTCACTCTTCTCCTTAATCCTAATCCTACTCAGGATACAGCATTCTCAAATGGCATTCTTCTTATTTCATAGAGAAAAAGGTAGGCTTTAGATTATGTACTATGACCTCATCTTAAAATTCACTCACCTACAATATTGTGGGAGATCGCCAGGCTGCACTCTTCTGAGGAAAAAGGCGCCCTGCCTCAACCTTTCCCTAACTTCTCCTTCAACCCTATTCCCTGAGATACACAAAACTGGCTATATTGAAACAGATGTTCCCTTACTTGTCCAAAACAATGTGATTGAGTCCAGCCAAGGCACAGTGAGCCTCTTTAACAGCAAAGTGGTATAATGTAGATGAGAATAGCCACTGCCCCCACCCCCATGTGGCAGACGGTTGGTATGGGGGTTTGAGCAGCAGCCTGTGCAACTACTCAGGGGCTAAAACATGAGATCATGTCTCAGCAGAGGCCATGAGACTCGGTTAAGAACTATACCTTCCTAGCTGTAAAGGTGCTAGTGTTGCATACATCAAACTATCTATTACATTGCTTATTGCAGAGCCTTTGTTCCTGTTACAAAATTGCTATTTCTCATTATAGCCAATGCTTGCAAAATTTATTTTTCCTAGCACTCTACTGTGACCCCCCACTCATCTCCCTGAGTGATAACAATAAAAGCCATTAGCTTTTGGACTTGTGGCCTTTTGTTCCAGAGAACACTGGGTCATCCCAGAGCACCTCAACCACAGAATATCCTTTCTTTTGCATCCATGTGCCATAGTGCCAGGTGAGAGACCTGAGCCCTCCATGAAGACTGTGGTAAAATGTATTTGCCCATTTTCACCTCCTTCTGCCATATTACAATATGACTTGCCTCTGCTTCCACCCATTACTTACTTGTTTTCCTGTGTTCTCTCCCACTCAGGAACTTTGCCTCATCAATTACTGCTCCCCTTTATTTTCAACCTTTCCTTTTACAGCTGTTTCTTCCCCTCTGCTATTTTAAACTTAATGGCATTTGGGTTTTTTCACCATTGCCTGCATATTAAACCCACTGCCTAGCCCTTGCTAGACAAGAGTTCTACCAACTGAGCTACACACATCCACAGCTCCTATTTTTTAATGTTTAACAGAAGCCAGGTGCAGTGGCTATAATCATGACTACTTGGGGTTGAAGCAGAAATCTCACAAATTCAAGGACACCCTGGGAAATTAGCAAGATTTGTAGTCTCAAAAATTTTAAAACAGCAAATAGTTTGATTTTGTACCCCTCCAGCGCCCTTCTCAAGTCTCAGGTTTTTCAACACTATTTCCTCACCTCTGCATCTTTCCTATAAACCTGCTATATTCTGCTGAAATTATTCTCAAGATAGATTTCCTCAGATTATAAATTGAATAAACTAATCTTTTTCTCTTGCAGTACTGGAGAATGAACCCAGAAAGCACTGAACTACCTCCCTAACTTTTTTAAAAATTTGAGACAAGATTTCATTAAGTTGCCCAGGCTGACCTTAAACCTCTAATCATCCTGCTTCCAGTGCCTGAAATAACAGGCATGTACTACCATAGTCAGCTGATTCTCATTTCTAACCTTAATTCCTTTATCTGTTGGGTGATATTCTTTTGCTTAAAATTTTCTCTCCTACAGAATCAAATGAAATCTTCATTAAATTATCCAGACTACCAACTTTCTGGTTTCGCATCGCACTACTTTATACTCTTAAACATAGTATTAAACCAACTACATCATGTGGCCACAAGTCTGTGTTCTCACATAACTACTCCCTCTACTGGAAATGTCAAATCATCTCCCCCACCCTCTTGAATTCCTCCTAGCATCTCATCCTTTGAAGACAAGCTCAAATACTACTTTTTTGGTTTAGCTTTTCCTGTTTGCCTTTAGGAAGACTTGGTTCACTGAGTTCCAAATTAATCTCCTCACTGAAAGGATCTCACAGGAGCATATATAGCACTTTCCTACACCTAACTCCTATCAATGAAGTGGTCACAGCATAACTCCTGCCATCTAAAGTGCAGTGCATGGTAAGTACTTACATTAATAGATAAGGTTTTGTAAAATGACTTAACAATGCTGTTATAATACATGGTTATGAAAACATAATGATGCACTGTAAGCTGAGTTCAAAGAGGGGAGAACCTAGGAAGATCCTATGTGAGAAACTGATTCTTTAAGGCCTGGATCTCTACTAGTGAGATAAAGGAGAAACTTTCAAGTAATAACACCATGAACAAGAGGTTAGTGGTGAAAATTAATACAGTATGATCAAGGGTGAATAGAGGTAAAAAGAGCCAGATTTTATACAACCTTTCATGCCAAGAGACTTGAGCATTTTTGTCCATCCACATGAGGGAGGAAATATTAAGATGGGCAAGACAAAAGTTAATAGAAATTAACCAAATGTGGTCATCAACAGTAAGTATAAGTTATACATATGTAGCTTCCTACACAAATTTGGGAAACAAGATTGTCTAAGAGCTGTATTATAAAGTTAATAAATGATGGATTAAAAATAGAGTGCTCCTAAAGCTTAAAGAAATGCCCAAGATCAGGGAAGGCAAATTATGAGACTGATATATTCCTGTTATAACAGAAGAGTGCTAACAAATATGAAATACTGTATATTAAAAAGGTACAGAAGCCAACCCATGCCTTCTTGTGAGCCAGAAGCAGCTGCCGTGGGAATGAGAAAAGAATCAAGCCATACTATGCTTTCTCATGAGCTAGCTGGTGCACAAGATGGGAAACAAGAAGAGTGACCCCCATAAGCAATGGGCTGAGTCAGAGGAAGTCAGGCTAAGATGATAGCAACTGAAGGAAAAAACACTAAATTAATGCTTGCATTGTTTGATTGACTTTGCAAGCCTAAAACTAGTAAGTCTGAGCATCTATTTGGAGGATAACAATATGCAATATAGCACCTGCAGGGGATTTCCTTTTGTCTTGTTTTTGAAATCCAATGTTTGTTACATTTTACTGTTTTGTTTTATTCCTGTATTTGGTAACCTGAGCAACTACTTTGATGATAACAATATGCAATATAACCACCATTGTGAAATTCTTATCATCTTGTTTTGAAAACCTGTATAGCTATTGTTGATTCTTTGTTGTTGCTGTTTTGCTTCTTGATTTTTCTTTTTTCCCTTAAAACACACACACACACACACACACACACACACACAGGAGCCAGCCTAAAGATGTTCTCACTGGCTAACTTTGGAAAAATTTGAGCAGCAAAATGAATACCAACAAAATAAATTCTTGTAACTTACTGAATAATACATGCCACTGAATAAAATACAAATCTATGGGTCCACACTAATTAAAAAAGAAACGAAAACTTCTATTTACAGAAAACTGCCACCTAGTAAATATGAAAGTAATTAGTTAGAAAATCCCAATTTTACAAGCAAGGTAAAAAAGAAGCAGGCAAGAACCATTAGCAGATGTTAAATTTAGAAGAGAGCTTATGAAGAACAGGATATTTAAATGATTTAGAACTATTTCCCCACATACTGGTTACAAAGGAAAAAAAGTGACTAGATAGTGGAGAAACTGTACAAGCCAAACAAGTGACCAAACCTTAGTATCACTAAGCTGCAAATGGACAGGTGTCTCCAGATACAGTACTTGAAATTCATGACACTGTGTAGTATTCTAGTCCCAAATCCACAATGTAAATGTAACTGTGAACAAAATCAGAAACTGAATAATATCTACAAAAGTGTCTATATCATGAAAAAATAAAGGCTGAAGAACATTTCCATATTAAGGGAGACTTTAAAAATAACAAATTTCTTTCATAAGCTATATCCTATGGAGTGAAGGGAGGAAATCGTACAAGACATGAAGAGTAATACTTGTAATAATATAAACTATAGATTATCAATATTAGATATCCTTGTTGATCATACTATTGTTAGAAAGTTCTTGCTCAAATACTAAGGGATGAAATGCTACTATACATGTAACTTAAATGCATAAGAAAAATACTGCATATCCTGATCAATATACTAAAAAGTAAAATGTGACAATGTCAACTTTTGTAAATGCATAGTAATTTCAGAACAAATTAAAGCCCCCAAATAATGTAATTACCTTTAAAGGCCTATAAGGTTGCTTGTAATATCAGAATGAGAATCTATAGTCAGCAAAAAGCAACAAAAATCACAAGAGCAAACATGTAGTAACTATAAAAGCCACTTTCTTTAGAAGAGTCCGTCACTAGACCAAGTATCCTATCCCATCCCATTCATAAAGCTGTACCTTTCGGAGTGAAGGTGTTAAGTTTGAGAACATAAAGCTGATACTCTTCATTTCATGCTGAGAAGCAAGCTTATGATTATGTTTTAGCTTTCCACAATAGTATTCCTAAAGGTGTGTGCAAAAATAGCCTCATAGTAACTAAATCATAGGAATTTAATCATTTAACATTTAATTGTATCTAGATACAAGCTCAAAGTTAGAAATAAATCTATACTATACATCTTGATGGCCCATATTAAGAACACAATTAATTCCTCTCCCTCTACTTCTCATTCCTTGCCTCTGTTGGTAGGGAGATTTAGTACTAGGAACAGCTATATCAAATCATATTTGGATTCCAGCAAGCCAAGATGCTTCCTGAAAAATTTTCCAAGTCCAGAGATGCACTATTGCATTTACTCCTAATGACTGAATTCCCAGCATGGGCTAGTTGTCAGCTTGCCTTACGTAAGTCTCCTGCACCTTTCTACGCAATACCCATTATTACTGAAAATTGGATGGGCTACTGAAGTCCGAGGGCTAGCTAACCTATAAGCTAAGAATCAAGTAATTTATACTAAGAAGTAACATAGTACCAACTCACAATGTAAACCTGGGGATCATTTATGAGCACAGATAAAAAAGGTTTCCATTGCAAAATTAAAAGCAAATCACCAGTTACAAACTCACAAACTGAACATCTGAAATAAAATCATGAACACTGAATTCAGGCAGACAAGTTAAAATAATATTAGACTAACAGTTTACAGCAGTCTTAATTAATCTGTAGTATCTACTCATTCACTCATGATTTTAAAGATGTGACAATGAAAGGATAGCAATAGTTTGTCACAGGACTTTCAGTGGTGGATAGAGAAATTATTTTCTAATTACCAAGTCTGATGACCACAAGATGGTTCAAAAGCAAATGAGTGTAGGAAGTACACTTTTAAGTTTAGGCAGATGGTGTTCAATTCCCAGCAAAACAAAAACACTGCATGTGAAGGCTCTGATGTAGTAAGAAGGACCATTTCTAAATGTCTGAAGAAGCCTACTGTGGCCTGAGTATGAAGGAAGGAGAAATACTTAACATGGACCAGTTTGATTGGCAGGAATTTATACATTATCAACTTGCATTTTTCAGTCTGCTTTTAAAAGACATTTTAATCTGCATAAAGACTTTCAGCCAAAAGAAAAATTTAGTATTTCCTTTATATACTTCTGAAAGATTTTAAGGGAACAAAAATTGTTTTTGTAAGAGTTTTTGAATGTTGCCTCAAGATGGGAATGGTAAGCTTCATAATACATTCCTGTAATCCCAGCACTCAAGAGGCTAAGGCAGGAGGATTGCTGTTTAAGGTCTGCCTGGGCTACATAAAGAAGTTTAAGGTCAGTTTGCACTACAGAGTGAGACTGTCAAAGAAGGAAGGAAGAAAAGATGGTAGAGGGAAGTGTGGAGCAACAGCAGATAACAGATCCATTAAGGCAGTATAGGTGAGAATGCTACTGACTAGAGGGTACAGACCCCCCCAAATAGGAAAGACGGTGATTGGATGGAGGGACTACAGGAGAAGGAATCAAAGACAGGCATTTTGGGCTAAATGAAAAGTAATACTTGAAAATTTTTAAATTTTCAAACTATAGTCCTGCCACTATTAAATATTTGAGCTTACTAGAACTTGTGAACATCAGTTTTAAATTCTTGTCAGTTTTCTATTGCCATTAAGATAAATTTAAAAATAGTCTATAAGTCTTGTTCCCACACTGTTGTTTGACTAATTCTGTCTTCCTGATATGTTACACCCATCCACCTTAGGATCATTGCACATATTTTCTTAACACTAATTACTATCTTAATATCAACTTGTTTTCTGGATTCCAACTGAGCCATTATTTCCACCAGTGATTATGTCCCCCTTGTATTTTCTTACTCAGAAATCATACTCTCTTCAGAACCTAATAGTTTGTGGTTCCCATTATGTACTCTTAATAATTATACTTTCTCTTCAGAGAACTTAGTGGAGTTTGTTATGTTTACCTAAATGCTATCTATCTTACTTCAACAATCTGCAAGTCACATGAGGGCAGGAAGAGCTCTACCACTAAAAACCTAATACAGACCAATCACATAGCAGGCATTCCAATTAAAGAATGAATGAATACGGCAACCAAGAAAACTGAAGGCTGACTTTAGATGTAAGTCAATCTTCTGTTACTCACTAGCAATCCTGTTATCAGGCTAATGTAATTTTATTTTCTCTAAAATAGGATAAAAATAAACAGCCACTTTGTGTGAAAGAACGAATAATTTAAAGTCTGGCAATAGCCTTTTGTTTTTAGCAAGCTAAATGCTCCAAAACTGTTTTGCTGAAGAGAGAAAGCAACTGAGATATTCCTCAAAATCAAGACATAAAAATTGAAATAAGCACAGAAACTGTGAAGAATGTGTAAATGTTCATCACCTATTTTCAAAGTTTTGGCTCTCACACTATGAAACCTTTTTTAAGAACAATATTGCATAGGAAATTGTCTACATCTTTTTAAAAGTTATTTTATTTTTCTGTTGTTGAATACACATTTGTCTTACTGGCAGTCCAGATAAACAAGTATATAAAGGAAATACTAAATTTTTCTTTTGGCTGAAAGTCTTTAAACTATGCAGATTACAATGTCTCGATTTAGCCTGAAGAAATGGTTTTGAGTCATAGAAACCTTTTAGAAGAAAAATACTTTTCAAAGGGACTCTTCTAGCTTATAACACATTTCCAGAATAACTCTCAAAAAAAAATTCAAAAATACTCTACTTTAAAAATATGTCAATACATATGGCTTTATGAACTTCTAAAATTTATAATTTTTACTTTAAAAAAAAAGACCCCAAGTTTTAAATAAACTGCTATCATTTTCTTCACTTTCAAAAGTGCATATTTCTGAGAGAACATACATATGCTTTGAACAAATAATGATTTTTCACAAATGAGAACAAAAAAATCACAATATCTTAAGGGGGAAAAATTTTCAACAAAAGTCATCTTTAAATATACTGTAGTTGGTGACAGTTTTTTTTTTTTCTTATACCATCTGAACTCCTATGAGATGCTTTGGCGGTTTTTAGACATATCACAGGTCTCTACCAAGGGTCACTGACAATAGTGACGTCTGTGGAGAAGGCAAGTAGTTTGGTGGTTCAGTCTGAACAGACACATTAACGGGTTGGTTCTCCAAATCAGAGGCATAGGTGCACTCTTCTCTTACATCAAGAGTTTGTTCAACTGAAGCTGCCTGAGGTGGAATATTACCCACAGTTTTGCTGGCATTATTCAAGATGTTAGGAAGTGTGGTTGTGGTACACTCCTTGTCCAGGATACCAAATTCATCTTCGATTGTAACTACATCTTTAGTTTCAGACAGTTGTAAGGAGGGAGCCAAAAATTCATTTTGTAGAGAGTCTTGAGGACCACTATTGTCACATTCCAAATCTGCCTTTACCTCTGAATCCTTATCACTATCGCTATCAATGGTAATAACAACTGGAGAACGTGTATTATCTCCATGGTGCTTCTTATGCTTCTTTTTGTGTTTTTTCTTTTTCTTTTTATGATGTTTAATTGTATCAGTAGCTTTTCCTTCATAAACTATTTCCACACTTAGGCTCCGGGTCCTCTTTTTTCTTCTGTGTTTTGTCTCTCTGTCTGATGATCGGCTGTCTGAAAAGCTGTCACTCTCATTTTTGTAGCTCCCATCAAATTTTGATGAAGATTTTTGGTAATGACTGGCCTTTGCTTTAGAAGCAAATTCACAAGATGGTTGAGCCACTTCGTTAGCACCTTCCAAATGCCGGGTTTTGTATTTTCGCTTCCCCCCAGGCTTTTCATTTCTCACCCGATCAGGTCCTGTAGATGCTGTCCTTGACCTGTTACTAGACAGGCTTCTTGATCTGTGCCTTTCATAGTAATAATATTTCCTTTCACTGTGATTATTCTTTTTCCTAGCATTTATTCTTTCAGAAAAAGACTGAACTCTAAATTCAGGACTTGAAGACTGTCTAGAAAAATGGGCTCTGGACAGAGTCCTCCTCCTATAAGATGACTCATAGCCATCCCTATCTTTGTTTCTACTATAATAGGTATATTCCCACTTATATCTGCTACCGTAATTATTCCTTAAGTAGTAATGATCTCTATTTCTGCTCTGTGATCTTCTTTTGCTGTGATCACTGCTCCGAGACCTTGATCTACTTGTGCTTTCACTACTCAGAGAAAGTGTTTGGCTTCTTCGTGACCAATTGCTGTCTCTAGTTCTTGATCTCCTTTTATCTCTTCTCCCTCTAGGTCTACTGCTCTCCCTACTTCTGGACCGTTTACTTTTCATTCTTTTCTTTCCATGACGCTTTCGGTGCTTCCTCTGATCATGCCCATTTCTACTCTGGGAACGTGAATCTGAACTTCTAGATCTTCCCCTCTTTCTGTGCCTATGGTTATATGGGGAACAGACTCTGTCTCCTCTCATAGATGAGCTCAGATCTCTGGTAGCTGACAATCGTTTCTCTTCCTTCTTTGATTTGATTCTTGTACTAGATTCACAATTTTTATTCATTTGCTCATCCTTTCCAAGGACAGAGTGTGGAGATGAACCTCTACTAACATCACTATCACCAGAACTGTAAGACTGCTCTTGTTCTTGCATCTTCACTGTTTCCATTTTTTCGTAAGAGCCTAACTCCTCAGAATCTGATGAAAGTTCAACAAGTTCTGGGGTCCTCTCAGCTAGTGGTTTAACGAATCCAACAATGACACAATTATCTGAAGAATCACTGTCATTATTTAGGCTCTCATTGGTTTGCACTCCTTGCAATCGAGATGGGGCTCTTCCTGTGACAAGTTCTTCATCAGAACTGTCAGAACTATTTAAAAGGGAAGACATGGCAACATGTACCTGCTCTGAGCTTGAGTAAGATGGTCCTGGAGTTTCATCATCCCATGGTGCCTGACTAACAGTGGCTATGTTAATATCCAGCTCTTGGGTCTCAGTCTCATCTGGAGATATTGTTATTACTGAAGAATCAGAATGGCTGCCTTCTTCATATGGAGCAGGACAATCATAATTAGCATGCTGGTCAAAAGCTGCCATGTTAAAAGGAGACCGAGCAAAACTGACAAATTCATGTATAAAATGATCAGTTCGATTAAGTAAAAATGGTCTTAAGTCAGACACAAATGCTTGACTCTCCAAGTCATAGCGAGTAACATTACTCATGATGATATGTTGGACAATATTGACTAAAGACCCATGAGCTCCAAACAGGACTGTAAGTTCACGTTTTAACCAAGGGACTAGTCTGTGAAGACAAGCTGGATTTCTACGGAAAAATTCAGCTGAAATATCCCTGTAGCGGCCACCATCTTCAATATTTCTAACTCGAGCACCAGCACGATACAGGGTTCGTCTAAAATTAATAATATCTTGTTCCTGAATTTTCCGCAAAGATCTCTCACCTGGAGTATGCTGTCGCCTTATTGCAATCTGTCTCATAATTTGAGGAATTTCAATATCTCTAGATCTACTTGAAATACCTAACCGCCCAAATACAACTCCACTATCTGGAGGAGTAGTAGTTCTTCCACTCAAAGTACTACTAGCTGAAAATAGAGAAGCATTACGTTCTCTTGTCATAGTTGTTCGGTAGCAAAATCGTTGTCTATCTGAGGTGGCCTTACATGAAGGCCTTAGGATATACTCCTTGAAGTCATCTTCTGCCCTCACAGAGTGGAAAATAGAGTCAAAGGGCTGTTTACATAGTGGACATTCAGCTTTGTTTTTTGACCACTCTTGTACACAGCGAAAACAGAACTTATGTAAGCAGCGATCTAAGTAAGACACATTATCAAATCTATCCAAGCATATAGGACACTTAGAATCAGGAGATGCATCAGCTGGTACTGTCTGTTGCAATTTGCTAGTGCCAGCTTTAGGTGAAAAGTTGTCCATTTTAAATTCCTTAGCGGCTGATGCCATTATCTGTAAAAGGGAAAGAAATATATCAGTAACCTGACAAGAATGACTAAAAAATCTGAACAAATTGCAAATTAAGACCTTGGAACATTAGTGAAAATATTTGAGTGATTCGTTTTTATTATAATATAAAGAGGCAATGTATCATAATAATACAGTACCTAAAAGCATAAATGGTAATAGAGTTGAATCCCATTTTGCACTATCAGTGTTATTGTCTGTCTTGAATTTCATCTGTAGGTTAGTGATAATAGAATCTGCCTCACAAGTTCATAAAGATGTTAAAAGGGATTAAAATGGTGCTTAGTGCATACTGTAATGAGGTCTCAAATGTTAGTAACATTCTACTATTCTTAAAAAATATAATTTAGTTGAGAAGTATTTAGTATATACAAAAAGGACAAAAAATGACAAGTATCTATATATTCACCACTCACATTTAACAATTTTTAAACCGATTATCCCAAATGTTTTTAAATGTCCCCTATATTCCATTCCTATTTCTCTCTGGGAGAAAAGGGAAATAAAAGGCAAACACCACAGTCCTCAGTCAGTTATATTTCTATGTACAGTTATAGCTTTCACACATATATAGCCCCCTAACACTATGTACTATTGATTCATTCACTTTATATGCTTAAATCAATTCTAAGGTTTTCTATGATTCACAAAAACCCCCCAAGATCTTTTAATGAAGATTAAATGAAATAAATGCAAAAGCATTCTAACAGAGCCTGGTTCATAGTAACTGAGGAGTAAAGGTAAGCCACAATTATTATTATCACTGTATTATACTGTAGTACTATTACTATACTATATCATTACTGATGCATTTCCAAGAAGCATTCCTTAGCTTTTTTATTTAATCTAAAAGTCAAATCAAAAAGTATCTTGAAATCATATTTTTAATCTATCCAGGTACTACTGGCCAAAGGATCACTAGGATCTTAAAGATTAGTTTTGTTTTCCTTAAATTTATCAGCTTAAGGCCAGGGGTTTAGCTCAGTAGCATAAGCACCTACCTGGCAAGTACAAGGTAGTGAGTTCAATCTCTGGCACCAAAATAAATAAATAAAATTTTAAAAAATTTATCAGTTTACAGCAGCTCATAAGGTAAAAAATGAACTTGCAAGACCTGAAATCTAATGTGCACTATATTTTGGCACTGTTATCTGAACAAAGTCCCCTCTTCTGCTAAACTCTGTATTCATCATTTTGTGTTTATTAAATATTAATTTTTTTCCTTTATATCTCCCTGGGCCTATTATTCATCTTCTACCTCTTCTGTCAAACAAAAATCCATCACTGGTCAAATACTAATTTAGTTAAATAACAAAACTTTCTAAACACAGTAATAAACTCATTAGTGTTAACAAACAAGAAAAATAAGACCTACAATCAAAACCTGTAGGCCAGGAATTTAGCTCAGGTGAATAAGCACCTATCTGGCAAGCACGACATCAAGAGTTCAATACCTGGTACCAAAACACAAACAAACAAAAACTTGTATTTGTGAAATACAGGTGTCTCATCACACATTTTTCAAATTAAACATATTCGTCTAAAGTATGTTGGCTCTCCAGACCTGTAATTTAAAAAAGAATCAATAATGAACAAATGTTTTTGTCACAGGGCCCAAATATTTCTAGTCATCTATTTTCTAGATTGAAAATGTAGATTACCACTGTCCTTATACATTTTACAGTCCCCAGAAAGCAGAATTTAAAATAAATACATAATGCAGATTGCCTTTGTATCTGTTTTATTTATATGCAACATCAAGCATTGAACTCAGGGCTTCATGCATGCTATGCACTGAGCTATCCCTCATCAATATATCTAAACTTCAAACTTCAGGGCATACATTTCTCAGCATTTCTCTCTATAATGCTTTATAATCCACTTATTTGATAATAAAATAAAAACAATAAAAACATATAGAATCAAAAACAGTGTGTATGTGTGTTAAATGGAAGGGATAGGAAAGAATAGGGAGCAAACTGCAGAGGTTGCAAGACCAGGTTTCACCAAACACTAGCTCTGTAAAACTAAAGAAATCCACATTAATTCTACTGTGGGTGTCCAATCTTCTGACTTGCCAGAACTGCACTGAGTGAAAAGGTATCATCTTGAGCAACATTTAAAATGCATAATATAGTTAATATACACAACACACAGAACTTTTTTTATATTTATTATTATAATACAAAAAAAAAAACAAAACACCCAAGGGCTAGTGGCCTCTAGGCTGCTGGCTGGATATGTCTATGAGACTTTAATGCCCGCCCCCCACCCCAACACCGTAAGGAAGGGATTATCAGACTTGGGAAAAAAACTGGTGAATTTCAGGGTTAATATACCTTATTTCTTTGTAAGGCAGAACTTCAGTGCTTACTGAATATTTCTAGTTCACATAAAAATTACAACCCTGAATTTAATAAAGAAATTCATTAGCAAACTTAAAATTCAACTAATACACAATCTCAATTATGTTTGATTTTTTTAAATGTGAAATTTTAGGCCTGTGAACTCAGCTACTCTGGAGGCTGAGAAAGAAGACCATAAGTTCAAGGCAAGTTTGAATAATTTACCAACATCGTGTCTTAAATGGGTTTGCTCTCCGTACAATCCCTCCCTAAAAGAAGGAAAAGGAAAAAAAGAGAGAGAGAGAAACTTTGATCTTTTCTACTCTAGTTTTATAGCCCATTAATCATTTTGACAGTTAAGGCTAAGTGCTGACTAACAGCATTCTCCACAAGAAATTAAAAAACAAGACAAAACAAAACAAAACACAGTTCTCTCCTGTTTATACACAGAAATTATATACTTCTACACAGGAATATACTTCACTTCTTAGTGAATGGCGTTGATCAAGTAGACAGTTCTGTTTTTAAAATCATCACTAAATACTAAAATTGTTTGTTAAATACAAATGAGGTAAAATTACTGTATGATCTAGCAATTCCACACATTTACCCATGAAAAATGAAAACATATCCAAAAAAAAAACCTTGCATGTGAAATTTGTATCTTCAGAGTTAGTCATAATAACTCAAAAGTGGAAACTGAAATCTCCATTAACTTATGATGGTTTAATGTGGTTCATACATAAAATGGACTGTCCAGCAATAAAAAGTAATGAATACATTTACATCACAACATGGACATATCTTTATATTCCCCCAAATGAAAAAAATTTAGTGACAAAGACCACATATTGTATAACACTTATGTGAAATATACAGAATATGCAAACTTATGAAGTTGGGCAGAACAGTGGCACTGACAATGAGGTTTCTGGGACTATGAAAGCTTTTTTACAATTAGACTATGGTAGTGATTCTGCAACTATGTAAATATATTAAAAACCAATGACTTAGATTATTTCCGAGATGTAAGGTTTTTTGTTTTGAGGCAGGGTCTTGCTATGTAGTGCAGGTTTGCCTTGAACTCACTTATGTAGCCTAGGCTGGCCTCGAACTAATGGCAATTCCCCTGCCTGGGCATCAAGATTGCTGGGATTACAGATGTGTGCCACCACATCCTGCTTAAAGAGGTAAATTTTACAGACAATATGTAACTTTTATCTTGACAAAGTTGTTTAAAAAAAATTGAGGTACAAAACAGTGATGGTGAGAGATATACTAAAATTGGGAAGACCTGCAGGAGAGAGCCTGCATTTAGGTTGCAAAGACAGACTTGATGATAAGCACATTTAGTGCTTCAGATACTAAAAGCAGTTTGTGTAAAGGGTTCTCTTCCCTGGCATCCTAGGAATTAGGAACACAGATTAACTTTCCAAAGAGGAGAAAATTACTGGGTTCTTTCTGACACCACTTCCTAAGCACAGCTTTCCAAATCCAAATAAAATTTGTCATCTGTATGACTGATTAAACCAAATCTTTCCTTTCTCAAATCTGTTGGCTTTAACAAGGACTCATTATTTGAAGAAATTTCAGATAATCAACAGGCATACACATCTGGGGAAAATGGAGAATTGAAAGGATGAAATCCAAAGAAGACTGTAGATCTGACATTTGAAAAACTGCATATTAAAAAATCATCTTCTATGGCACTTAAGTTATTATTGGGTATAAAATATAATCATTTGCTCATTATATCTGAGTGATAATTCTAATGCAGTGCCAATATTAGACTCACCACTTCTTATTCTGTTGTTTTCGAGACTGGGTCTCACTTGTAATTTAGGTTGGCCTTGAACTCACTATAAAGCCAAGGCCGGCCTCAAATAAGGTAACACTCCTGCCTCAGTCTCCCAAGTGCTAGGATCACAGGTATGTGCCACTTTGTCCATGTCCGCTTCTTAAACTGTGTGACATGGAGTTATTTGTTGAGACTTTAAATGTTCTCAATGCTTAAATGGACTAAGTAACTATTCCCATTTTAACAGGTGGTTGTGTGAAGGGATATATTCTAAGTACCTAAATATACAGCACTGTGTTTGGTATACACTCAGAACACAAAATTGTTTTTCCTCCTTTAATTTTGGGTGGCCAGTATTTGTCTCAGCAACGAAAAAAGTAACGACAGACTGACTAGATTTTACCAAATTTAATTTCAATTCCAGCAATAAAAACTTCCCTCTGAAGCCACTAATTATGACTGAATGTAGCATGACTAATTACGACTGGATGTAAACCTTTGCATTTCATACACTAGAAACATAAAACCCTCCAAAACAAAAACACATCACCGTTAGCTTAACTTGTGGATAGCTGTTTCTTACCTTAAGTAACCTGGAAAATTACCAGCCAAAAATTCTATTCAATTTTCTCCAAAATCACAATGAGCTTCCTCTGAGCACTGCCCACGTTCCAATTCCGGACTCGGCTGTCCATGAGGAAAGGTGCTCTAACTGAAATCACAGGCAGGAAGGCCTGGCCCAGAATGAGTAACTGTACATACAACTGCTGCTTGCTTCGGTTGAGAACTGAGCCAGCCGGGATCTAAAGACTATGTGCATTATGTAACTCCCAAGAACGAACATACTATCATTCCCATTTTACAGGCAGGCGCGGAGGGTTGAGAACCTCGCCAAGGTCACACTCCCGACCATGGAGATGCGACGATCCAAGACTCAGTGGCCCTTTTCATTCTCCCTGAGCCCAAGCTCCTTCCAGTACGCGGATCCGCTCGCGCCCTGGGAGCGCAGCCTGAAAACGGCCTCCTCGACGGCCGAAAGCCGCTCCACAGGTGGGCCGGCGGCCGGAACCCCCAGCCCGCCGGGGGCCGGGCGGTCTCAGGGCCCCAGCCGGCAGCTCCGGTCTCGGGCCCGCTCAGGTCCCCCGACCCCCGCGCCCATTGTTCCCGACCCGGCTCACCTTGGAAGACGCCGGCGCAGGCCCGGCCGTGGCGCTAGAGGAAAGCTCCCCGCGGCCCGGGAAGCTCGGTCGGTGACGGCAGCAGCCGCGAAGGCGGACCCGGCGACTCCTCCGCTTACCCTCAGCAGCCTGAGCGGGCGAGGGCGCGTCGCCTTTCTCGCGAGACAGCAGGGACCCCGGCGGCGGCGGTTGGGACCCCTGTGACGGAAAAGGCACATCACCAGGGGCGGTTGGGGGCAGGGCAGAAAACAGCACCCTCCCCCCGACGCACTCTCCTAGCGCGTCAAAACACAACCCACAACCTCTCCCCACCCCGCATGCGCAGTAGGTAGGCGCCGCGCTGGGGGCGGGGCGCAGCGCTTTAGGCCGCGGCCAGACCCTTCCCCCACCGCTCCCTTGTGGGGAGCAAAGTTCCTAATTTTGAAAGGTTTGGGTTTGTTTTGTTTTCCAGTATTGGCGGTGGAACCCAGGACCTTCGTACTGAGCCATCCCCGGCCCTTTTTATTTTTTTGAGACAGAGTTTCGCTAAGGTGCCCGAGGTAGGCTTGAATTTGAGATCTTCCCTTAGCCTCCCAGAGTGCTGAGTTACAGCTTTGCACTACCAGGCCCAGCTAAATTCTAGTTATTCTAAATCCCTGGGGCTACATGGACACAAGTTTAACGTCCGTTCCCCCACTTACCGTAAAATACAAAAGAACCCCACAGTATTAAAACCTCTCACCAAACTGAGACATTAACAATTATTTTCTACACCTCCTGTTACACAGCTAGGAATTAATACTGGAATTCAAATGGGACCCAAATCCAGAGCCCAATCACTAGACTACGAAGTCTTTAGAGTGAGATCTATTCCAGTGAAAAACATCAGGGCCTGAATTCTTAGCCTGGTAACTTTTTAATCCCAAAAGACTGCTTTTCAAGCCAGGCCACATTGTGTAATGCTGGCACTCAAAAGCTGAGGTAGGATCATCACAAGATCGAGGCCAGCCTGAACTGCATAGCAAGACCCTGTCTCAAAACAAAACAACAACAAAACAAGCAAAAAATAGACTGCTTTTTTAACCTCCCACTCCTCAAATTTTTGATTAAAACTGCTAAGCCGATACCAAAAGTGTACAGAAAAAGAACATCCGAGCCAATAGCGGCCCACGGCCAAGTTCTACCACAGATGGCTCAAAGGAAAACATCCCCAAACCGCCGAATTTGGTAAACCGGCATGCCGAACTACCCTACTTTGGGCTTGATATCTCAAACATGCTGCAGCTCTAATAACAATAAATGCTCAATGGATACTTGCCGATTGGCTAATACACTATGCCGCTAATGGGCAGCAGATAGCTTTTCTTAGAAATATCATTTACTGTATATATCGACGACACTACAGTCAAGAACTGTTCGTTTGTTGAAGCACTCGATTAACAGTGATTCCAACAATGATTCGTCAGCAGTATTAAATGGTATTCTTGTTTATATTAAAGAGTAAAGTGAAAACGTCCATACGGTATTGTGGTAACAAATGCGGAGCAATTGTTAACTCTTCCAATCTTTGGCGCAAGTTTTAAAATGTTGACTTTTCAAATAAACTGTTAAAAGCACAAGACAGCACATTACACTGCATTAGTACTGCACTTCAAGTGGCAATTTAAAAATTGGAGAACAATGTCTAGCTTTCTTTGGTGGCAAAAAAAAGTAATTTTAACCCTATTTTCTCAATCACCGAGTACCTCCCTAAAAGGCGGGCTTAGCACCCGGATCACATGACCGCGCCTCCAACTCCGGGCGGAAGAGCACAGGTGGGACAACGGAAAGCGTCCCGAAGGCGACTGGGAGGGCGGTCATGCCCGACTGAAACATGGCTGCTACTGCCAGGCTACCAGCGCCCGAGAGGTTACTCTAGAGCCCGCAGCTTTCGCCCGTTCCAGCCGACTGTCACCTCCTTACCATGAAGCCTGTGAGCCGCCGTACTCTGGACTGGATTTATTCAGCGGTAGGTCCCCTACCTCGGATGCTCCACAGTGCCAACTCCCGTGTACTGAGGGCCTCCTGTTCTTCACCGCCTAGAAACTCCAAAACCTATTCTAGATTAAACGGTTCAGTCTCTCACCCGGACTCCGCCTCTTCCTGGAAGACCGCGTCTTCCGCTTCTTACGTAAAGGCTACTGGGTCTTCTCTCCCTGGATTTCAGAAATTTCCGCCTTAGCGAGGATTTAGGATAACCTAGTGGGAGCAGGGGGCAGTTGCCACGTACCTGACATTCTTTTTTTCCCCCCCTTCCAAGTTGCTGCTTGCGGTCGTTTTACTCTCCTGGGGATACGTCATCTACGCTTCAACAGCAGTTGCACAGCGACAGTTAAGGAAGAAATATCCAGACAAAATCTTCAAGATGAATGAAAATTTGTAATTTCTAGGTTTCTCACCAAATACAGTGCCCTCATGTTTATGTACTCTGTATACGTAAAATTTATAATACAGAATTCCCAAATTTAATTCTGTATACTCCTTTATCGTACTGCAAACATTGTATTGGCTGGCTGTTGATGGGACAGAATACCTGCCTTTATGTAACTGAAGGGAGAAAAGTTTCTTTTGACCCAGGGTTTCAGAAGTTTCAACCCATGGTTAGGAGGCTGAGGCAGAAAACTTTTGAGGTGTAAAGGCCTGGCGGAGAAAACTGCTAAATTAATGACATCTGGGAAGCAAGGAAAGACCTAGACAGGAACCAGATATAGTCCCCAAGGTCACATTTTCATGACACCTGTGTGCATTTAACTAAGCATCTTTCAAACTTATCAAGTTGAACATCAAGATTAATCACACAAATTTTTCAGATAGATATGACAACTTCTAAGAATCACATCATAGATAAAAAGTCAAACTTTTAGCAGGGCATGGTGGTGCATGCTTGTAATCCCAGCACTCAGAAGGGTGAGGTAAGAGGATCATTGGAAATTCAAGGCCAGCCTGAACTGCACAGAGAGACTGTCTCAAAAGACACACACACAAAGTCAAGCTTTTCCATCTGGTTTCTAAATACTTTAAGAATATTTCAGAAAGGCTTTTTTTAAACGACCAATTTGTTCTTACATGTGCTTTTTGCAACATTTCACTCTACTGTATACCCTCACATCAAAATATCATACTGTTAGAAAAAATTATCATGTAACTAATACACCTTGTTTTCAACTCAGGAATGGCCAGGAAAATGTGGTTGCTTATATTAGTTGAGCATTAGTTGAGCATTTCTATTTTATACCTATTGTCAAATTCAGAAAGTCTAAAGTTGTACAATGTTTGGGAAGAAATATGAAAACACTTTTCTCAGACTAAACTTTATTAGTTACTTTTCCAGGAAACCTACTCAGTTAATATAAGAAAAAAACATGACTTAAAAGCCTTTGACATTTTAAAATAATCTTCAGTGATGTTGATCAGGAAATTCTTTCATTGGTGGAATTATTTCTCCAGTCTCCAAGATTGTATCACCCTAGGAAAACAAATAAAGATTTAGTATTAAGATCTCAAAACTGCCAAGAAAAAGTGATTGCTCTGCTTTCCACATTCTACCATTGAACCATGGGTAAGGGGGTGGGAGATGCTACAATTAACTTTTTTGTCTTCCTAGTTCACTGGTCTTCAAATCAAGAGAGTCACATTTGAATCTGACAGACACTACTATGCATCATCTAGAGAGCTTGGATTTGGGGCTGGCAACAGTGATGAAATGATCTTTAGGATCTTTTCTCTAGGGGACGGACTGAATGTTATATGTGTGAGAAGAAAGAAGCAAAAAGTTACTGGTGCCTAGAAGGATGACTGTGGCAAAGATTTCATGCATGGGAATGTCAAAAAGTAGGAAAGAACCCATGAATATTTAGGATAGTGAGAATGAGTTCTGGCCAATAGGATTTAAGAAGTAAGATATTCAAAGCGTCTTTGTACTTTAAAATCATCCTGAAATATTTGGCCTTTTTTTCCTCTAACACAATCTAGACTGTCTCACTCTAGAGTCATAGCTATAGAAGACTGTAGAGTACTGCCTGATTCACTTGTGAGGATTGGTGTGGTTCCTGGAGCTGGGGATTTAGCGCAGCAGCAGCTCAAGCACCTGTCTAGTAAGTGTGAGGTAGTGAGTTCAATCCCTAGTACCAAACAAACCAAAAAAAATTTTTAAAAAGCCGAGTGTAGTTTAAAAAGCACACTTCTGTAACCCCAGCACTCGGGAGGCTAAGGCAGGAGGATCATTGTGAGTTCGAGTCCAGCCTGGGCTACAAAGTGAGGCCAGGTGAGGTTTCTACTGCTTATCCTGTTGTAAAACAGGTATCCAAGTGGGCATTTTTTAGTTTCTCACAAGAAAAAATTCTCAACAGGGTCAATGGCATAGAAAGAGAAAATAACAGTAAGCTTAAAAAAAAAAAAAAAGCAGAAATTCTATAAAATCACAAATGTGTTCTTCTAAAGAGTGCCCTCCTTTTTGTTTGAACAAGAATGGCAAAATACATAAAAACTAAACAAACATAATTGGAATAAGTAAATATCAATTACCCAGCTGACAAAATCGGCAAGAGAATTTCCTATTGTGAGACCATTTAGGCCCTGACATATCAATTATACATAAGGAAATAATAAAAGAAATATCTTATTATTTCCTAAAGCAAAATTAGAATTGAGATGGTTAGCCAATTTCAGTGGTTCTCCCTAAAATTCTTACTGTAATAAATAATGGATTATTGTGAAATGTATCATTTGATTAAAGCAAAAGTCAACACTGAGTTTGACTAGTTTTGTTTGGATACAAACAAAACTATCCTGCTCTATAATCTAGGTTAGCATCAAACTCACTATCCTGCTTTGCCTCAGCTTCCCAAGTGCTAGGATTAGGGGTATAAGCCACCACACCCTGGACAGTTTTTATAGTTTAGAATTTATACTTATGGTTGTTTGCTGATTATCTGTGCTTAGAAATAAACCTTAATGTGTATTTTACTGTACTGAACAATAATATCCACAACAGCTAATAAAAATGTCGACTGACTACTAAATAGTCTTAATGCTGAATTTTAAATTAATATTAGGGCCTAACATTCACAGCATAAAATTTTAAATACATTAATGAGTTTTACATTTTCAGATGAACTTCAGGTCAAACCATGAAAATGAGGCACAAAAAATGCCTCACACAATGAGAGAAATAACAGAAAAAGCTGTTATCACCATGCTCAGGTGTCTGTTCAGGCTCATGGCCTACGTCCTTCACTCAACATGAAACAGCACCAGGGGAAAAGTGTTACTGTCTGCTCATTTTAGGATAATCAAGGTCATAAAACACAGTTCAAAATTAATGTTTCCATTTCCCATTATCAACTGTAATTGCTATCTCAAACTATTTCTTCCTTTTATTTTTTTAAAACACAAACAATAGGCACCTAAGCAACATTTAAGAAGGAACATTTTAGACTAATGATCACTTGGGTCAGTATAATGAAAAAACAAAAATCACAGTTAACTTACTGGGAATATTCTGGGCTTCCTTTCAACAATGGCATATGGTTTTTTCTGCAATACAGATAATTCTGTGTTAATTATGATTTTAAAGTTTCTTCTGAAAATAAGTAGATCACATCCCAAATTTTAATTTAAGTTCCAAACTTTTACAGAATTCCAGACTCACGCACCCAACTATTTATTCAGTATCTCTACTTGACTATCAACAGGCATCTAAAACTTAACTAAGGTCTAACATTTACCTTCTCCTACCTCCAGCCTGCTTCTCCTCATGCTCCCTGTCTTAGTAAATGGCACTTTTATTTCCCTCATTCCAAAGACCAAAATCATCAACTCCTCAGCAGATCCTGTTGAATACACACCAATACTGTACCCTATCTCCAACTGCTTTTCTCCACCTCTAGGACAGCCACCCTTGCCCAATTCTTTGTCACTTTTTCACTTGAACAGCTGCAACAGCAAGCACTGCTTGTCTCCTTGCTTCCACTGGTGACCTCCATAATGAAGGTAGACTAGGGTAATCCTTGTAGAATGTGTACTTCTCTGCTCAAAATTTCATAATTCTTAAAAGGCAAAAGTCCTTGCTCTGATCTTTAAGACCCTACAAGAGCTAGCCCTTGGCAACGAGTCTGATATTCTACCACTCTCTTCCTCATTCACTGTACTGTAGCTACAGCTGTTCCCTAAACTATTAGTTCACTCAAGCCTGTTCTGTGCCTTTGTATTTACAATATTTGTTCTTTGTACTTATTGATTCCTTTACCAGAAATGGTCTTCCAGATATCTGCTTGACCTAAAAATCTCATTTCACTTATTTCCAGTATTAATTCCTCATGCCTAAGTACATTCTCATTCTCTCTCTCTGTTTGGCTTTCTTGAGACAGGGTAGAGTTCTCACTATGCAGTTCAGGCTGGCCTTGAGTTCACTTTGTAGCCCAGGCTGCACTCAAATTTGCAGTGATCCTCCTGCCTCACTCTCCCAACAAGTGTGCACCACCATGCTGGGCCAAGTCATTCTCTTGTCTTTTAACTCTGCTTAATTTTTTTTCTAGCGATACAATCACTTCCTATATGTTACACACCTGTTTATGTATTCATTGTCAGTCTAAGACTAGAATAAATACCACATGAAGGCAGAGATACAGTCTCCTTTGTTGCTGCATCTCTGTGTTTAGTACAGTGACATGCATGCAGAAAGGTCAAAATAAATTTATTGAATAAATGTACTTATAAAACAAATGGATGGATGTCTAGATAGACAGATATGCAATGATTTCCCATAAAAATATTTAAAACACTGGCATGATATAAAACATGGCATGCTATAAGACACAAGGAACTGGAATATGAGAAAAACTCAGAATACAATTAGGACATAACAATGAGGACATTAAAGTGTTTTTATTTAAGAGCTGGTCAGGCTAGGTGTGGTGGTATATATCTGTAATCCCAGTTACTCTAGAAGCTGAAGCAGGAGAATCCAAAACTCATGGCTAGGACACTTATTGAGATCCTGTCTCAAAACATTAAAAAGGACTACAGATGTTCAGTGCTCCCTTTTAAATCCCAAGAAAGGGAAGTGGGAGAAGACTTTAAAATGTTTTCAGAAAGACTATAATTGAATTAGACATCAAAGGAGTTAGTGGAACCAAATTTGGCTCTAATGTTATTAAAGGGGCAGACCCCACCTACCCAAATAATAAAAATGTAAAAAGAGTGTCAGTGAGTGGCCTTGGGATCTCAACTATGACTAAAGATACACCTGAAAGTATGAATCCCTCAGATAACTAACCCTGTTAATGTACTGTCAACTGCAGCTTACAAATCTGCCTCTACTGGAAGGTATGTATCTCTTTAATCCTAGAAAATTTTAGTGAAATATCAATGGTAAAGTAAGTTTAACCCAGAATATAAATAGAAAAATATTAACATTTGAAAATTCTGAAAACACTGACATAGTGTTTGTAATGTTTAAATTACTGTTTACTAGTAGAGAGTCTAAGAGATTAGGTTTAGGATTCTAATTAAAATGGATAATTGGTTTGGACTTGTAATTTTAAGTTCAAAAAACCTTGCTTCTTAGGATCACAAATTCATCCTATAAAAATTTTACCTAATTCTTTATGAACAGAAAAAGCACTCTTGGGTGTTAAAAAGACTCTGACAGGAAGCAATATTTTTGTCTTCTAGGGTATTACATGAAAAAATAACAGCTGTATAACATTATGAAATGGCCTATAGACACTGGTAAACATAAAAATTTTTAAGCCCAACAGATATGTAAGCCATTGTCTGACCCTTAGAGGTATTATTCTACTGTATTCTAGTATTGATAGGATTTTAGCATATAATCAACTGTTAACTTCAGGTGTTTCTTCTTCCTTTGTTTTTTGTTGCTGTTTTGTTTTTTTGCTGTTTGGTTTGGTTGGAGACAGGCTCAATATGTAGTCCAAACTGGCCTAGAATTAACAATCCGACCTCACCCTCCAGTGCTGGGATCAGAGGTTCACCACCATCCCCAGCTGTGTTGCTTCCTTCAAGTGTCTTTTGGCTTTCTTCATCCCTGCTGTCTAAAGACTGCTAGCCCTAGTCTTCAAAATACGGCAACCTTATTCTACGTCCTTTTCCTATATTCACATTATTCTTTGTTCATTCCTTTACTTTGTAGTTCAACAATGTGTTCTAAGCTCCTCATAACCACACTAATCGATTAACATTACTACACTGCAAACAGCTAATCTGCCTGGTATCTGCCTTTCCTCCCTTCAGTTCACCTAGATATAAATGTTTTTCTACAGTTTTCCTCAAATTTATCAATTCACTCTCTCATTTAAGAAAGCTGCCTATCATGTACAGCTCAACCTCTTCTGCCTAGTTTTCACGACATTCCACAAACTGGTCCCAGTCTACTGAGTCAACAGAGCATTCCATTCTATTCATCACTTCATTCTTGGGCACATATGACTATGTTCATTATTTGCTCCATAGCTCTCCTAACTGCAGTAACATTTCTCTGGCATATTTTTACTCAAATCATATCTGTCATCCGATATTATATATGTTCCTTGAAGTCAAGAAATTTACTTTTGTAATTTTTTTCGACAGTAGTTCATACCTGTCATCCAATATTACATACATTCTTAAAGTTAGAAATTTACTTTTGTATCTTTTTCTGTACCAGTAAAGGAAGAGGATATACTAGGCACTCCATTCTTATCAATCAGGGGACATAATTTGCTTAACAACTAAGCAGAGAACTAAGATGATGTTAGAAATCAGAATTTTAAAGAGCCTATCAATCAGCAAAGAACTAATCAATGTTTAGAGGTAATTTTCTGAGACCTCCAAACAATTTTGATTATTTATTTCATGTTCCCTTCAACAAGCTAACAAAGAATGCTAACTGAATTATCTAAAACTTGTTAGGAAGTCCTTAGCTTTTGAAGTAAAAAAAAGTGTTGTAAGAATAATAAAAAGATTTTTTTCTTGAATAACTTTATAGTAAATTGCTGACTGGTTAACTAGTATTTCTACCTTACTGGAACAATATTCTTAAAATAATTATAACCACCAGGAGCAGTAAGTAAACACTGACACATTACTACCTCTATCTGGCCTAACGAATCCCTTCAATTTTACCAACTCTCTCGGTAATTGTTTGAACACCACTTATATAATTTGCTCTCCATTGACTGAATAGGATCTTTAATATTCTGACTGTTCTTTTAATTAAGTCCATTATTCAAAAACTGTATTAGCAAAATGCTTGGTGGGAGGCAGTGTTGGGGATGGAACCTTGGCCTTGCACACACTAGGCAAGCACTCTACTGACGTATATCCCCAACCCTCAAGGATTGCAGATCTCTTCAGTATTCTTCAATCGGGAACAATTCAGACATCATTTAACTTTCATGACCTTGACATTTTTGACAGTAACAAGCCAACAATTATGTAGAATAGTCCCTCAATTTGGGTCTGTTTCCTTATAACTGAATTCAACTTATGTATTTTGGCAGGGAAATCACAAAATTAATACTGTTTTATTATATCTTCAAGTAGCACATAATTTCAGTTTCTCCCATTAATGACACTAGTAAGGTCTTGACTGCTATTATTTATTTTAATGTTCATATTTTCCCTATGAGAGTCCTTTCAACCTTATTCTATGTCCTTTTCCTACATTCATATTATTCTTTGTTCATTCCTTTACTTTTTAGTTCAACAATATGTTCTAAGCTCCTCATTTTGTACTTTCCCCAATGCAGCTTTGGAATCACCCATTTCCAAGGACCTCTTCGTCCTTTTGGTGGAGAAATGTATTTAGAAAATAAGACCTGACTGTTAGGTATTCTAATAGCTAAGAAGTAGCACTGCTTCCTGAAGCCTTCTCAGTGGATAAAGCTAGAGAATACATATATACAGGCTCACACATATAAACTCCTTTGTATCTATATTTCTGTATCTGTCTATGAACACAGAGTAAAAGCCAAGAATTCACACCAATCTTCCAATTCCATGAATTTATACCAATCTTCCAATTCCATTCCAGCACAAGGATTTTTTTTTAGTTTCCTTTTTCATATATGTAGCTCCCATTTCAAAGAGTGAAAATCTTGGATACTGTTATCAACATATGTACTCATTTGAATCAATCACCCTCTATACATAACAGATCTCCTGTCAACACTACCATTTTCCAATATGTATAACCTCATCCATTTAGGTCTTACATCTTACTCTTACATCTACCTCCAACACTGTCCCACACCACCTTTCCTCCAGATGTCCTACTCTCTCTGCTCAGATTCCAGTGTCTTATAGCATGCTGCTGCCAGTGCTACTCCTCTCTTTTGGAGAAATGGCTGATTCCAGGGTTGGGGCAGGAAAAGTTAAACTGAGGTTGGAAAATACTGTTGAGCTAGAAAGTAAAGTCGTGCCTAATGCTTGCTCACCTTCCTCCCTGGCAGTCCAATCAGGATCTATCACCCGCATCCCTCATTGAGAATAAGAATGCACCTGTAGCTCTGTGTACAACAGTCTACACAGGGCAGCCCCACCACTTCCTCTTCCATACCGTTCTACAAATATGCATATGCCTTTCCCACTCTGGGATTCCACATCACACATCAGACTCTGCTAGTCCTAGTCTTTAAAATATGGCAGTTAGTTCTATTGAATCAACTTCTGTAACATCTTTCAGTGAAAAATTCATTTTTGTACATCCAGGATTCTAAAGAAAAAAAACTGTGAAAAATTGGATAAAAACAAAGAAAAGAGAAATGGAATGACAGCATAGATGACACTTGTCTATTTGAATTTTATACCATACCCATGTCAAAAAAAGACAAAAGGTGGTATATTTTCCCCTCCTATTCAAGATCCTGTGTTTACACTAGTATTATTAGCTCATCTATATTCTCATCATTTAAATATTATTTCTACTAGGAATTGCATTTCAAATTGTGAACTAATATAAAGAGTTGTTTTTTAAAAAATTAAGTTTCATTATACCTCTTAACTAAGAGGACTCAAAGTGCTTCCAAGTCAGCAGTAAATTATTAAGTGCAGATTTTTTACACAAATATGGCATGCCCACATCAGAAATTTTGCATAATGTAAAAATAAATTCTGAAAATATACTTAATACATACTTACAGCCATATGATACTTGACATAATAATGAACAATCCAGGCTGGTATGAGTATATGAGTAACAGCAAAGATACTGCGCCAGTATACCTTATAGATCTGAGGGAAAAACATATACACAAAATAAAGATATCTTGTTTTTTATGTTTATCACAATTATTATCCTAATTTCTAAAAAGAATTTGTTTTTATAGTCTGTAGATGACCTCACCCACATAGTATTTAGTAAAATGTAAGGCTTTTTACGTGATACTGTATATAGAGTCCAGGATAAATAAGGCCTAAGACAAGTAGCATTTTAGTATGGCACTTTAGACTTTTTTTTTCCACAAAGATTTCTGAAAGTATGCATCAATACTATAAATTTGTTAAACATAAAACATGGCTCCTAAAATAGTAATAAAACAGCATAGTACTGTCACAAAAATAAGACATATAGACCAATAAAACAGAATAAAGGACACAGAAGCAAACCCATGTAATTATATTCAGCTGATTCTGAACAAAGGAACCAAAAATATACACCGGAGAAAATACAGTTACAGACTGTTGAACAAATGATGCTAGGAAAACTAGATATCCATCCACTTACAGAAGATTTAAAACTAGATCCCTATCTCTCACCCTGTACAAAAATTAACTCAAAATAGATCAAAGACCTAAATATAAACTTTTAAATTGCTAAAAGAGAACCTAAAGGAAGCATTTGAAGCTGTAGGCATGGGTAAAGACTTCCTGAATATCACCTCAATAGTTCAATACATAATAGCAAAAATCGACAAATAGGAATATATTAAATTAAAATGTTTCTGCATAGCAAGAGAAACAAATAAGAAAGTAGAGACAGCCCATATAATGGGAGAAAAATAGTTGCCAGCTGTGTTCTGACAGAGGATATTTTAATATTTTAAAGTTCAAAAAACACCAAAAAAATCAAAGATCTCAACCAATAAATGGCAAATTAATTGAAGTCACTTTTCAAAAGAAGTACAAATGGCCAATAAATGTACGAAACACAGTCAACATCTTTAACCATTAAGGAAGTCCAAGTCAAAAACTATAGTGAAACTCCATTTCACCCCAATCATAAAGGTTATGATTACAGTACAAAAAATAATAAATATCAGCAGGATGGGAATGAGGAGGAACCTTTCTACACTGCTGGTAAGAATGTAAATTAGCATAGCAACTAGGAAATCAATATGGACAGTCCTCAAAAACCTAAACACAGAGTTACCCACCCTTAATAAAGTAAATATAGAGCTAACCAGTTATACCACTCCTTGGTGTATATCAAAAGCATTAAAGTCAGCATACTGTAGAGATACTGCATACCTATGTTGAAGACAATGTGCCATGCACAATAGTCAAGATAAGAAACCAAGGTACCCAAAACACATGAATAAAGAAAGTGTGGTACAATACATAATGGAATATACTAAATCATAAAGAACGTCCAAGTGTGGTGGCACATGCCTGTAGTCCCAGCACTTGGGAGGCTTAGGCAAAAAGATTGCCAGGAGTTGTCTCACCCTGGACTACACAGTGAGTTCAGGGCCAGCCTGAGCTACATAGTGAGATAGTGTCTCAAAACAAAACCAAACCATAAAGAATGAAATTTTTCATTTGCAGGAACATCCTTTTAAAAAAATCATGTTAAGACTTAACTTTCCAACTAGCTCTTATTTTGGAAAAACTACAGTAGGTGGAAGGCAGTTGACCTTGAGTGCATCAATGCTTCAAAAAGAATGTTTTACATACTTGAGTTAGGGATGTTCCAAACTAACAAAACCATAAAGAATTAATTTGTCATTTGCAGGAAACTGGATATATCTCAAGGTAGTGGTTTATATTATAAGCATCCTAAAAATATCATTTTAGGGCTTATTTTCCAGCTTGGTTTTCTTTTGGGAGAAATATGGTAGTTGTAAGGCAGCTGACCTTGAGTGTGCCAATGCTTCAAAACAGTGTTTTACATACTGAGTTAGGGGTGTTCCAAACTCATTCTGAGATACTTTCTGATATACTATTTTTAAGAGAAAAACAAGCTGGGTGTGGTGATATGCACCTATAATCCCGGCACTGGGGAGGTTGAAGCACAAGGATTGCCATGAATTCAAGGTCAGCCTGAACTACAAAATGAAACCCCCACCTCAAAAATAAAAAAATAAAAAAGAGAAAAAGAGAGGGAGAGAGGGAGAGAGAGCAAGAAAGAGAGACAGAGAGAGAGCAAGAAAGACAGAGAGAGAGCATGAGCGCAATAGAGACAAAGGAGAAATAATGAAACTTTTCATGGCAGCTAATTTGACGGAAACACACTAATTCTGCCAGGTAAAAGTCAATCTAGGGTCTAAGTATTACTACAGATGTATTGACAGAAGAAAAATCAAAGTAAGACAAGATGGAATTCAACAAATAATATTTACTCTTAAATTACTGGCCAATGAATGAGTTTTCAACTTTCAACCAGTGACTGTCAAAATCAACAGGAAATATCAGGGATAAATTGGGATAGGCTTGAATTAAAGAGTTCAATTTTACCACTACAAATCTGTCAGGAAAATTTATACCAATTCTGATGTACTGGACTCTGCATTACAATAAGACTTGATAAGTGTGCTTTTCAACAAGACCTTCAATTTGTACCTCTGTGTCCATGAGTAATTCATTGAATTGTTGTAGGCCTGTTTTTGCACATTTAAAATGAGGCTTAAATCATTTTATACTATGTAGGAGTAAAATGAAAATAATAAATGTAAAATCTTCAGCAGAATATGGCACATACCCAATGCTCCTTATTAGAATTGTTATTTTTATTAGCCACTGTTGTGGGTAACTGAAAGCAATTCTTGCTAGTGTTCACCTTCTGATGAAGGTGATGTGATTAACAGACTTCAAAGATACATCCAGTATGCTGAAAATAAAAACTTCAGATGAGTGATTCGGTCTACCAAAATGTCTTATCTTAAAGAATAACTGTTAAAAGTACATAGCGGCAGTTCAAAATATGACACCCTAAGCATACAACAATACCTTGACTTTTTATTCCATAACACGGGCTGTATTAACAGACAGCGGCTCTTCTAGTGAATGGGTACAGTGTATAACTTCAACCTGAAAAGCTAGGCTACTGTCCTCAAATACTGAAATCACAGAATTTTAACTCTACTGAATCCGTGGCTGTTGTTCTAGGAAGATTTCTACACCACACGTGCAGCATTGTATAAAAACTCAAGATTCGCCCCAGTCTCACTTCAGTTGACAGTAAAAGGGCATAGTTCTTCAAAGCCTGGACTTCTGATCCCACAGCAGGACTCTCAGGACAAGACAGTGTCCTCACTAATCCTAAGTATTTTTGAATCTGATTCTCTCTCGGCAACTCCGGAGACTTGCGGGCTCAGAATGTCAGTTCTTGGGGTGGCTGCAATGGGCTGACGCCCGGTGGCCTGGCTAGGGGCCACGGAAATGTGCGTGCACCGAGACGGGACGCTCCTTCACTCACCATCTGCTTCCAAGGGGCCCTGTCGTGCAAAAATTTATTCCAGAATTCCTCCAAAGGCCACATCCTCCTGGGGGGCAGCACAGGCTCCCGAGCACTCAGCTCCTGGTCCTTCAGCCATCGTCTTCTCAACTCTCGCAGCTGCTGCAGCCGCAGTTTTTCATCCGGCGTGTACCCGGTCATCCTGCTGCCGACGGCAAGGGGAAAAACTACTAGTTTCCTACTTAAGCGCGCTCCAACTCTGCAAAGGGACCTTTAGAGGACGCCTGGGGGCCGCGCGAGGTCATGACGTCACATCCTGATTCCGCCCCTGTATCGTCCCTGAACTCCTAGAGAAGCACGCATATCCAAGCATGCGCAAAGCTCTCCACCAGCGTCTTTTTTTTTGGCCCAGATACAAAAGGAGGGTGGGTTGGTGATCCCTTAGTAATGGGAAGGAGAAGGTAGTGACAAGCAAGATTAAATTTATAAAAAGCAATCCCTAAAAATCCAATCTAGACCACACATGGATCAAACTGATATAATTGGTAGCATAATCTCAAAGAGACACACAATTCCAATAATCTTTAAACCATCAATTATTGCATATCCATAAAGATAACGCCTCAAACACGCAAAAAAAAAAAAACTACAGAAAAAAAATCTTGAACTATTTTAAGCAGTTGTTGGGAATAGTCTTGGTGTTCGCAGCCCTGTTAATATGATACTGAAAATAAATGTTAATGTTACTATTTTTTGCTATAGGTGAAAGGATGTAATATAAATATATATATAGCATGAGATTAATTTAAAGCCCCATAATCCTAAATTCTGAGTAGGAAAAATCAGTATGCATTTGTGATGTGTTTTATTTTTATAAAAGGGGTATCATTTTGTCTTAGCCTGTTGATTAAAAAATGTTTAATCACTGTTGTTTAAAAACTGGTCTACCCTATAATCAAGCATCTTTGGTTCCTAGACTGGGCCACACACCAACTAGGCAAGCTTTCGCACTAAGCTACAACCCCAACCTTGTCTCATTTTCCATTGAAAGGAACATGGCTGCTTGAAGCTGCAGTCTTCCAATGCATTGCTTGCTCCAAAGTCTTTAAACTCTTCAGAATTCTTTGAAGACTCCAAGGAGTTTTTGTTTATGTGGATTTTATTCATTGATGTTTACTGTATTTAAAATTAGTACTTTTTTTTTTCTTCATACCAGGAATCAAACTCAGGACCTCAGGCTTGCCAGGCATGAACTATGCCACTGAGCTATACTGCTGGTCCAAAATTAAAATATCATAAAAGTAATAATATATTCATTGAGAAAAATTATTTAATAAGAGGACTGTTGTTGTTTTACAAGTTTGTGCTTGCTTTCAATGTTTATTTTAATAAATGACAGCAGGATCCTCATAACTGCTTCTGTTTTCACTCATGTATCATGTAACCTCTGGACTACTCTTTATACATTTGGATAGAATAAGAGTTTTGAAAGAAAAAAGCATGTTGGCTTTATTATGGAAAAAATTTTGACCTCACAGTCTCCATAAAAGGATCACAGACACTCCCAGCATTCCTTAAGCCATACTTTAAGATCCATCATTTTAGAGAAATAGCTAATTGCTGGGTGTAGGTTAGGAAATACAAAAAAAGTCTGGGTCTTCTTGTTATACTAGATAGTAGAAAATTTTGAAGACTAGCAGGGTCATGTTAAAAGGATTCAGAAGTCAGTTTCAGTTGGATCCTATTGCTCAGAGATTGAAAAATTTGAGCATCAATTAATAACTTTAGTGGTTTTAAAATATGAAATGTATTCACGTATGTGAATTCAGAATACTTTTTTAAAACATTTGTTTCTTTTGTATGATATTAGGGAACCGGCTGGTTATTTTGAAATCTGATAAGAAAAAAAGCCTTTTTTTTTGTACACTTCATACAAATTCCATCTAAAAGTAACACAATAGTTCAAATGTCTTCAAAGAAGCATAAAAAACTGGTTAAAGAAAAGGATTGGTAGAGTTAGAATATCACAGTTTTGCAACCCTTGATTCACAAATCAATCAGTGTGCAGTGATGATCATTATCAATGACTGCAGATGTTTTAAAAAGAAAACAGTGGCACCCCTGGTATAAGGTTTATTTACCACAGTACTTATGAAATAACTTTGCCAAAGAAATTGAACCTGAGTCTGGGTGCGTTTCTAGAAGAAACTGTACCTATAAAGGAAATACAGGGGACAGAAGCACTCCTTATTCAACACCAAAATGATACATGCAGGTAAATCCAGGTTGTAAGGAATGCACAAAGAGACTCTGTTTCTTTTTCATACATATTTGCAGTTCATGCAGTTTACAATCATCTTGGGGAGCAGTTACATATATGTAACACAGCTTGTTTCTTTTTAATCTCCTTCCCCTCCTCTCTCCACCTATCCTTCCCCAATATCTCCATCTAATTTTTCATTCTTGTTATTATTAATATTAGTTCATGTTATGACATATACTGTTTACCTCAATTGGGGTTATTGCTGTCCTATACCATACCTTTATTCTATTTATTTCCCCTCTGTTCTTCCTCACCCTTCCTTTTCCCTTGGACCACTTCCCTGCTGCATGAGATCTCCTAATCCCTTTCTATCCACTCTTATTATTCTCTTTGTACTTTGTCTTACTCAAATGACAGATACTGTATGGTGTTTAAGCTTATGTGTCTAATTTACTTCATTCACAATGTATTTTTCAATGTATCCATTTTCTTATAAATGTCTCAAATCTGTCATTCTTTTTTTTAGCAGAGTAGTACTCCATTAGATACATTATACATTGATACCACATTATTTTTAGCCAATCATTTATTGATGGATATGCAGGTTGTTTCCAGGATTCAGCTATTATGAGCTGTGCTGCTATAAACACTGGTATGCATGTGTTGCTGTAGTATGATGTGGCTCTTTTTCTTAAAAAAAATATTTAGGGAAAAAGAGAAGAGACTATATAGACTAAAGAGGTAAAGAGGGAAATTTAAACACTATCTTGATATGATATTGAGGAACTGTTGTCAATTTTGAGTTTTTTTATATATGATGATATTGTGGTTATATTTTTAAAGGATAGTTCTAATTAGAAACTTAGATAGTTTCTAACTATAGAATTATATATCTAATTCTATATATATAGCTATCTATACATAACTATCTAATTAGAATTATATAATTAGATAGTTATATTTTTAAAGGATAGTTCTAATTTCTAATTTGGTTCTTGGAATAAAAATATGGTTCTTGGAATTTACTTTTAAATAATTTTAGAGGGAGGAAAGAATTATGTAAGAAATAAGATTAGTAATGAGTTAGCAATTGTCAAAGCTCTGTGACAGGTAATGAAGCTCATTTTAGTCTTCCCTTTGTACTGTTTTTTGTACATTTGAAACATTCAAATAAAAATTTTAAATCTATACCTTAAGTAAACTATGTATTTAAGAAATTTTTAACCTACCTTCTTTCTCATATCATCTATATTTTGTGTTATAATCTTGCAGCCTACCTAGGTTAGAGCCCTCAATTATGTTATAATGAAACCCAAGCAATTAGTGCTGAGACAGGAATAAGCCTATGAGTGTTTGGCCCAATGAAGTATTTGATAAACCAAATAAATGTTTCTTTTTTAAGTGGAGCTAAATATGTCTAGCACTTTCTTTAGTCTGAAAGCATTATTCTGGCTTACTCTGGGAAGTTACTACAGTACCCCACTTCCTACCACTACCATATTTGAAAAGAAAAATCACTGTTGTTTAGAAAGATGGTTTTATACCCCTGCTCACTGACTACCATAATCCACTCCTTTCCAATCACCTAAGGCTATAAAATTTACAAGGCTGAGTAGAACAAAAGTAAAGTGGTGAGAAAATGTGTTCAGCTTGGCACTGCTGAGTCAGGTGGATTCAAATTCAGAAGGGCAGCAGTACCTTGATGACACTAGACATTCCCACAAGAGGGCACTCTAACTTGCGGAAAACTTCCACATAACGAAATTGGGCATTTTTAAATCATCAGTACTCAGCCCCTCAAATGGAGAATGATCTAAATTTTAGAAGGCAGGAAACAATGGTCCAGGAGATTAGATGAAAAATGTCTTCAATAAACTGACCTCTTCAACTTTCTGTCTAGTAGAGGTCTACAGTTCCAGCTGTTTTCTAAATGCAGTAGGGAACTTGGCAGAGTGTACTAGTTAGGAAACGCAGGAGGTTGAGTCCTGTCTTTAATAAGTGGTGTACACAGAGGCTAATCTAAGTGCAGGACCTGGCCACCAAACTGTCTGCAACCAGGAATTGAGTTAAGAGTTCCACAGGGGTCCTTTTTGTCTTTTAGACAGTAATTTAAAAGTTTCATATTGTCTTCACTTGCATTACTTAACCCAAATAAATTGGAAAAAATATTTAATTTCTCTAGAAATTCCTTTATCTCCATAAAACAGTATTTCATTTGTTTTTAGCTTCAAAAAATTGTATTGCCTTAACATACAAGGCATCATTATTTGCAAGATGACAAGGAGAAAAATTTATCCATGTTAATCAGAAAAGTCTGTGAAGATGTATAAGGGGGCAATCTCCACTTTGAAACCATGCTTCGGAAATATACAGAAACCAATATAATCAGCAGCTTCTTAGTGAAATCCATTACTTACATAGGCAGAAGTTCACACACTCTGTACCAGATATGAGTCTTGATTTGTACCCTCAGTTGGACTTCTAGGGAGCACAGTTGCCATGCCAATCACTGTCTTACTATCCTTCTGAGCTCAGCTGAGCAAACTCACTTGCCTAATATCTTGTTGTTTTGTTTTGTTACAGTACCAGGAGTTGAGCTCAGGTTTTATACATGCTAGGCAGGCACTCTACCACTGAAATACATTCCTAATCCTTTTAAAATTTGTTTTAAAACAGGGTCTCACTGAGTTACCCAGGCTGACTTGGAACTTTTGATCTTCCTTCTTCAGCCTCCCAAGTAGTTGAGGTTATACCCAAAACAAGTACTTACTGATAGTTGGATTCTTGCACTTTCAGTCAGTGTCAACCAGGTACTTTAGAAACAGTGACTGATTAAAATCACTAACAGAGACAGTCTTCCATGTGTTTGCATTTTCACAATAATTTTAAAATTAGAGTGTGATATTTCTCAGTCACTTGACTCATCACCTTATTACCAAATACTCAAATTTGCATGTGATACAATTTTGTGGACGCCAACTGTAGAACATGTGATGTTCTTGCACATTTTTTGAATAAAGGTTTTGGAGTCATTCAGGTGTGGGGAAGTGCTGAATAGTCACCCAGTGGTACATTTCATGGAATACAGAGTAAGTGAAATAATTAACCAGCAAAAAGGAACCTTTTCATTGTCCTTTTGCTGTGAAAAATATTTGCTACTATTGGAATTTGAGAGTTGCTATTAAATACAGCAGGTCATCAAAAACAATGAATTGGTTCAAATTAATGTTATTATTATAAAAATAATGAAAACAATGTTCAGTCATTCAGTAGATGGTCCAGCATGCTAAAAATCAAGGCAGAACCAGGCATAGTAGTACATACCTATAATCTTAGCACTCAGAAAATTGAGTCAGGAGGATCACTGTGAATTCAAGATCAGGCTGGGCTATCTAGTGAATTAAAGGGCAGTCTGAACTACATAACATGGTCCTCTCTCTGTCAAAAAAAAAAAAGGTAAAGACAATACACAATGAAACATATAATCCCACTATTCAACCAAATCTATCGTTTTTATGTTCTTAAAACATAGGCATTACATGAATTTTATTAGTTTTATGTTTTTGTTTGCAATTAATTTGTAAATTAATTTCAGCTTTATAGTTGAAATAAATGGTGCACTGTGAGTTTATATGTAATTTGATGTTTGAGAATATTTAAGTGAAGGCATAATGAAAATAATTTAACACTGGAGATGCACAAGAATTTGTCTTTCCTGTAAAAGGGATTATTGTATTATCTAAGTTAAAAAGAAATGCTATTATAACATCACACAATTTTGTTTCTTCTCTATAGAATTATTAACAACCAATATGGAATAAACTACTGAAAAATAGTGTATAAAATTGTAATCATAGCTGTACTATCTTTTGAGGTATGGAGTGACAAATTTGTAAGGCCTACTATTTTTTTTCCTTCCTACTTAAAATCATTTATATTTTTTAAATTTCAGGTAACAATTGTATGTTTTTATGGAATTCAGTGTCATGTTTTGTATACAAGGTGGAATGAATTAAGCTATTTAGCATACTCAACCATCACACTTATTTTTATGGTGAGACATTAGAAATTTACTCTTAAAATTTTTCAAATATAGAATTTATTATTAACTTTAATCATCATTATATACAATAAACCTCTTACAATTATTCCTTCTGGCTAACTGAAATATTGTGTCCTATTATCAATCATTCGCCAACCTCTATTTTCCTGGTAACCACCATTGTCTTCTCTGTGAATTAAACTTTTTAGACTCTACATGTGAAATTGTGCAGTATTTGTCGTCCTGTGTCTGGCTTATTTCACTTAGTCTAATGTCCTCCAGGCCCATCTATGTTACTGCAAATAACAAGACTTCCTTCTTTTTTTCATGCTTAATAATATGTCATTGTGTATATATAGCAATGGTTGAACACTCCAGATGATTCTACATCTTGACTGTTGTGAATAATATTGCCATGAGCATGAGAGTACAGATATCTCTTTAGCACACTGATTGCATTTTTATTAGATATACCTAGAAGTGCGACTGCTGCACCAAATGATAATTCTACTTGTATTTTTAGCTTTTTGAAGAATGATCTGATATTCTTAAATATAAAAAAAAATCATTCCTTAATTGCATCCTCATACATTACATCTCATATATGACATACCTCCCCAAATACAAAGGCCAATGGATTGAAGCCCAAAATTTTCTTACATGTTCCAGAAGTATAATTTTTCTTTCCTTTCTTCCTTCCTTCTTTTATCTCCCTCACTCTCTTTATAGACAACTAATTATTTTTCCTGCTAGTTTTAGTTGATTATTTTGGATGGAAGATGGTTTTTGGAGGGAGACAGAACAAGGTCTGAATCGTCCTCTTGATAGTGACATAAATTTACATAATAATTTATGCACTTTTTTACTTAGATGTGATATAAGAATTTAGAAGTCTTTATTATTAAAAATATTGTTTAAAATACTTTAAAAATAAGATACTCCATCATTATATAAATGCAGCTGTTTTCTGTATGCATTTCTAAAATAATATTTTATCTCTCTGCTGCTTAGAATTTATCTTTTATCTACACATGCCTACTATGAAAAACACATGGGTTCTATGCTTATTATGAGTAATAAGAATATTCAAAAGATTTTGTTCTCTTTATCTGTATTTAGACATTTCATTAGCATGATGATGCAGGTCATGAGCCTAAATAGTTACTATTCTCTTCACTTCCTTGCATATGTACACACATACACATACACACACAAACCATACTCTGCTAACTTCAGATAATACTAGAACAACTATCATCACTTTATTCACCTGAAAAACTTAAAATATACCTACAATGGGCCAAATGAAATAGATACTTGAATCAGAAATCTAGATAAAATATTTTCCTTAATATATATTTCTGGCACTTATAACTTAAAGGAGGAAAGATTGGCAATGTCACCTGGCTGGAAGATGGGAGTCACAAGTTCACACTGGATCTGAAAGTGTCATGCAATTTAGTGGTGATTAGTCTGGCACTTATAACTTAAAGGAGGAAAGGTTCATTTTCACTCATGTTTCAGTCCATGGTTAGCTAGCTTCAAGGCAGAAACAGGATGGCAGAGGGGCATGGTGAACAAAATGATACAAATATCATGGCAGCCAGAAGTAAGAGAATTTCAGCCAGAATTATACCAATGCTTATTAGCATTGCTAAACTCATTGAATGTCACTTGAGCTTTTATACAAATATTTATTCAGTGAAACATGTACAGACATTTTGTGGATAAATTTTTATTATAGTACTTTTTACTGGCATAGAGCTTTCCAATGTATAAATTACTTTCAGTATACAACTTATTATTACTCATACTGAAAGCCTACATTTTTTCAACTCTACATTTTGTAGGGAAATTAAAGTCAGAAGAGGTTATCTATTTCACTTCCTTCCAAAACACTCTCAAGCAAATGGAAAACACCCTTAAGATTAGGATCTTAAAATAGGGAATGAGGAAAGAGGCCTGTTTGTTTTAGTGGACCATACACCCGGGCATTTTTTGCTGACCTTTGATATGACTGGATGTAAATGCAAGATTGGCAATGTCACCTGGCTGGAAGATGGGAGTCACAAGTTCACATTGGATCTGAAAGTGTCATGCAATTTAGTGGGACATATGCTTCTGTAGTCCCTGCCATGACTGGGCTTAGCACAGTTACTCTTGTCTATCAAATGGAAGTCAGCTCTTCACAGGCTCCTTTCCCCAAGGCTAATATATCAGAAGAGTGGCTCACTTTATACTGTCCTGTAAGTACTCAAAAGTTCAATTCAGAGAGGCCAGAGACTAATCACAATAGGTTCAATTCAATTTATCTTATTCAAGTAGAAAAGGTTTCAATATCATAACCCAAAATATTCCTGTGGCCAGTACAAAGTTTTTAGTAATTTCTTTATTTCAAACTGTATATCCCAAATATGTCCCATCATCTTCTTCCAAGTTTGCTTATAATGTGTGCATATGTAAGTACTCCTCTAGATACTGTTCAGTTATAATAATGTAGAATTTTCATTTACTCATTCCTTTCATGATCTCATATCAACAAATCCTGATAATTTATAAGTGTTTATGCCAAGAATCATCCATTTACTCAATAAATATTATACTATACATTTTATGTAAATTAGACACTGAACTACACTAATGATAAATTTATAAACAAGGCTCAAGATTTTTTGACTTTTAATACAGGAGGACAAGCCAGGTGTGGTGGTACATGCTATAAACCCAGAACTCTGGGAGGCAGAGGCAGGAAGTTCTCAAATTCAAACCCAACCCAGACATTTTAGCAACTTAGCAAGACCTTATCAAAAAAAAAAAAAAAAAAGGCAAAAACCAAAACAAACCAACATCTGAGGATGTAACTCAGCACTAAAACCCTGGGTTCAGTTCTTAGTACTGCAATCAATTAATCAACCAATAAAATATGAGATAAAGGTTTTGTGTGAGAGCCAATTAAATAATAAATACTTGAAATCAGCATGAGATGGTAGAGACATATCTGGTATGAATCTCCACAGGGAGGGAATGATGAGCTATCTAGGTGAAGCTTCATAGCAGAAAAGGTAAATAGAACTAGAAGGATCTGGAAGAGTAAGACACTGACATCAGGCAGACAATGAGAAATGATCCTTATGAAGCACATAAATAATACTTTTTATTATCTCTGAATGTTTAGATTTAGGATCAGGGTGTTCTATTATATCTATTTCCCTTTGAAATTCCCATGAATGTGCTATTGGCAGAAACAGAATGACAGCAGTTACTAGAACAAATAAATGATGGAGTAGGCCTCTCTTGTCTATATATTTGATTGATCTGGAAGTTCTAACTGGTAGCTTTAAATTCTAATCCCAGGGTTAACTTGTAAGGTTCTTATCATTCTGACTTCATTTTAAGTATAGTTCTCAACTTTAACCTCTTGGCTTAGCCCAGTAGTATATCCCAAGACCAAGCCTTTTTTTGTCTATCAACAATATCACCTTTTTTATTCCTATGTCTTTGTTTTCATGCCACCAGTCAAGCTTGGCTCTTTTCTGTCTGATAATATCCAGATTTACCCAAGTCCATTCTCCTCTGCAAACTTTGATCTCTGCAGCACGATGATTCTGGGCCCATCTAAAGCTCCCTTGTGTGTTAAGCCTGTGCTGAGTATGGATTCCACAAACAATTAAGATGAAAAAATTTTCCTAATGTCTCATTGTCTTAATTGCTTTCTTGTCACTGGAACGAAATATCTGGCACTTATAACTTAAAGGAGGAAAGGTTCATTTTCACTCATGTTTCAGTCCATGGTTAGCTAGCTTCAAGGTAGAAACAGGATGGCAGAGGGGCATGGTGAACAAAATGATACAAATATCATGGCAGCCAGAAATAAGAGCATAAAGGGAAGAATCAGAGAGAAAAATACACCCTTTCACCTCATACCTCTGGTATTTCACCTCCAATTAGGATCCACTTCCTTATGAACACCACATTCAGCTACCAAACTCATCAATGGATGAATTCACTAATGAGTGTATCAACCCCATGTCCAATCAAGTTCCAAACATATAAGGCTTTGGAGACTATTTTTTGTCTAAACCTCAACACCTAACTTTGTGTATATGCTTGAGCACTTATATAGAAACAGGTACACATTGTAACTTGTAGTAATCTTGGTACAGATTTTATTCAAAACTCTAACTAGTGTGAAATAAGATATAATAAGGTTAATATAAGGTTATCCAAAAAAAAGGCAAAAAACAAAACAAATCAACATCTGGGGATGTAACTCAGCACTAAAACCCTGGGTTCAGTTCTTAGTACTGCAATCAATTAATCAACCAATAAAATATGATAAAGGTTTTGTGTGAGAGCCAATTAAATAACAAATACTTGAAATCAGCATGAGATGGTAGAGACATATCTGGTATGAATCTCCACAGGGAGGGAATACACCTGATGGATGGATGGATAACACTGATGGATAACACTGATGGATAACACTGACAAGACATGTCCCAAATTTCTCATACTAGAGACATGTCACAGTGTACTCACATGGCTACACTGTGGGAAGCATATTACCACACTTTGTCCTTCCCATCTACAGCCTGACTTTCTAACTCCACAAGGTCAAATTCTGTCAGGTAGCAATTGATGGTTCTACTTCTGCTGTTCTGCTGTGTATTTTAAGTATTTATCAACCCTTTGCTTACTCAGAAACCTGTAGAAGAATCAAAATGCTTATACATTTCTCTGAAGGAAAGTATTTCCTTCATCTCATATCATCTTCATTCTTTTCCTCCATTTTTCTCTTCTGTTTTTACTTGGGGTATTAACAAAATCTCAGCTTAAAATAATAAAGTGTGTTTCATGTTCACATGGTAGTTCACTGCATGGTAGGAGGATTGGGGTGGAAGAATAGGCTCTACTCACACATTAAAGGACCAAAGCCAATTTAGAAGCTCCCATGTTCCTCCACGGTAATGAATTCACTTGATATGAGAGGAGGATACAAACAGAACATGGGGGAAGATGTGGGATATTTTAGGAGTCAGGATTTGGAGAAGTGTGTGACTGTTCCACACATTCCATTCGCTAAAACTCAATCACAGCTCCCTCTCCTTTCAGAAGATGCTGTAAGTGGAATTTAGTTATTTCTAGGAAAATAATGAAATGAATTTTGCAAACAAACTTTCTTTGAGCAGAGAACCTCAGGTACTCTGCTCTTTTCTGGGTTGATGAGGGAAATGTTTCCCAGAATTCAGAAATCCTGGAACTCATACAGCTCTGTAGCCATGTTTCAAGGGGGCCTAGATACTGCTTTGGCTGACGGAACACCTTGGGATTCACCGACATGGTCCTGGTGTTACAGGCATGTTGAATGAAAAAATTTTGGGGTCATAGAAGCTTCTACTTAGATTTCAAAAGAGAACCCAGGAGGCCAAGCAATGTGCCCCTGAGAAGGCAGTATATAAAACTGTAACTGTGAAGCAGAAAGCTCAGTGGAGAACCCAGAAAATGGAAAAAGTTAGGAATGTAGAACATCCCCTGAGCAAGGCCATAGGCAGTGAGCATAACCAATATAAGAAAGAAACCTTAAGAACTGAAACCAACATGCTGCTCAGGCAAGGCTCCCCACGCCATTTATAGCTTGTGATTTTTCCCCAGGTGCTGAACATAAAGCTGCAGTACTTAATGTTTGCCCTGCTGGGTTTAGGTCTTGCTTTGGTCCCATTGGTTTCTATCCTCTTATTTCTCCCTCTTGGAATGGAAATATTTACCCTATACTATTGTGTTGTAGTCAGGGGTTGTGAGGAGAACAATTAGAATCAGGACACCGAATTTATAATATTATTTTATGATGGTCACCCAAAGTTAAACAGAGAAAATCCAGGAAATCTGTCCACAATGCTAAAGACTCAGAATATTCAGCCAGGGACCTGGATCTCACAGCAATGTCCTGCATAAGTCCAGATGAAAACCTAGAGCCCATGAGTCCAACTGGAGGTATAAAGCCAACAACAAGGACTCACACCAGTCTGTTTTACAGATCTGCACTGGGAAGGCCCAAAGGTCAGTGGTGGAAACTAGAAAGTCTATGCCAGTGGGGTGAAGGAGCTTTGCTTGATAGGTTGCAGGTTCTACACTGGAGCTGAGAAGTCATGCTCAAAATAAGAACCAGGACTGCCCTGAAAAGTACCACAGCCATCCTCAGCGACAAGGAGGTCCCAAGACCCTCCAAGAACAAGAAGTCAAGTACATGCCAGAAAACCAGCATGACGAGTTTCTCCTGCAGATTAAATGGCACACATCTTCCCCTCCAGAGCCAGGAAGAGATGCTCAATGTAAGGACCAGAGCTCCCCCAAAGTGAACCACAACCACTCTCACCAACAAGGTCCTGAGCTCCTCCAATGACAATGGTTGAACTCATACTGGGGAAGCTGGTCATGACGAGCTCCTCCAGGAGAAGCAATGGCTCAAAACAATAACACTCAGAGAAACCCACAACAACTCACTCTTCTTTTCCAAGTCTCTATTTATGCTGGCAACTTTTCTCAGTTGGGCTATCTATGCTCAGCACCATGCTGATTTAATTCAGCTGGTGTTAAGTTGATCATCAGTTTTTAATCTACAATATAATGCATGTTGGTAGTGTTTAGCTTTCTTTTTTATTGATTTATTTTTTTACAGGAGCTCATGGCTAAGAGTTTGCTTTGAGTCTTAGAACAGACTTTAGGGCCTGACTGAGCCATGCCCAGTGGCCTCCATTCAGTCCTGGGAGCGGAAGAAGGTATACGAGGTTATTTCCAGTGCGCAAAGCTTTGGACCATTGCTCCCAGCTCTCAGCAATTAAGGCCCCGCCCAGCATACTAAATCACCAGAGAACACACAGGGTGTGAGTTCCCCACAGGCCTGAGTAGGTCACACCCAGTGACCTTCATTCAGTCCCAGGAGCCAAAGGCACGTGAAGTGATTTCCAGTGCATGCAGGGGAAGCTTTGGAACATTGCTCAAAACCCAGAAATATAGGAAAATGACAAAATGAAAGAGCAAAATGCAATCTCAAACCTCTAGCCCATCCCAAGCAAGCTTAGGAGCCATGTACATAGAAGAAAATGTAAGCTATACACCTGAAATTCCTGAAATGATAACAACTGAAATAAAGAAACAACTCCGGGAAGCTATAAAAGAACTCAAATCAGAAATAATCTCCAGGTCAAAGAAAAAATGATAAATGTAGTGAAAGAAATGCTGAAAACATCTAAAGAAGACATAGTTAAAAAATTAGAGGAGTAGTGCAAAAAGATGGAAACCCTAAACAAACAACACAAGAAACAGAGGGGCTGGGGATTTGGCTCAGTGGCACAAGCGCCTGCCTGGCAAACGCAAGGCCATGAGTTGGATCCCCAGTACCAAAAAAAAAAAAAAAAAAGAAAGAAAGAAAGAAACAGAATGCATGAAGCAGATTCAAAGAGATATACAGGAAATCAAAAATTCTATTGAAAGTTGGCAAAACCACCTCAACAAAAGAGAAGATAGAATTTCAGAAGATAAGTTTGCAGCTAGTGACCAGGAAAAGAAAGATCTTTTAAAAATAACAAGGAATCAGGAAATAGCAATTCAATAGCTGCAAGATGATGCGGCTGTTGAATTGCTATGGTTCTCCCAGGGTGAGAACTAAATCAGCATTTCCTGAGATCCTCGCCATGTTGGAACTTGGGGTGCTGGGAAAACAAGCAGCCAGCTCACCGCTCTGGTGGGCAGCTGTAAGCCTATGAGCGCAGTCAAAGAATCAAACATCCATCTCATTCCCCCCGCCCCCAGCAAGTGAGAGCCAGAGATCTGAGCATCTCCTGTGAGTTTGACTATATGTAATATAGCAAATAAGGGGGATTTTCTTCTGCCATCTCTCTGAAGGCAAATATTTTTTATCTCTGGTTTGCCTGTTCTGATCAATGGTATTGCCCTATTCAATATTCTGTTTTTATAATTTTGTTATTTCCTTCGATATTGCTCTACCTGGTTGAAGGAGCAACTATTGTGAAGAAAACCAGATGTACTATTGTGCCTATTGCTGTTATCCTGGTAACCTGCTGTGAGGTTCTGTACCAAGTCCACTGAACTGCTTCAATTGGCTTTGTCCTGTCTTGTTCCACTGTATTTTACTACCTTCAAAATAAAATAAATAAAATAAAAAATAATAAATAAGAAAAAATTTTAAAAAGTACACAACAAAACAGATCAGTAAGGTACTGAGCAACCTGAAACATGATATAACTAAACAGATAATGGACTAAAAAAGCAAAAGGAAGAAAAGAAAGTGCTCTAAAGGATATAACTGCATGTATATTTAAGTGTGTAGGATTGATAACCATGTTGCTAAGTTTTTGTTGGATTGGTGAACAGAACTGTTTGCAGCCTCACTGCTTCAATGTCCACTTTATATGCTTTAATTTTGTAACTTGAACAACTATATATCCAAGAAGACAATATGTAATGTGTCAACTAGCGATTTCTTACTGTTTATTTTTTTTTGAAAATTCTGTATTGTTTCTACCCTTTTTTCTGCTTTGCTCCCCGCCCCCGCTTAAATTAAAAAAAAAAAAAGAACTTGTGGAAACTTAATTGAATGTGTATCCATCAAACACAGTATTTACAAATTAATCAGCACAGGACCTTGAGTGGAAATATATTTCTAGGCAGGCTTATTTACTGGAGTAATACCTGAGTTTAAGGTATTAAAGCTGACATTTAAAAAACTCCAAAGTAGGTGTCAGTGTGCTCATGGCTTCAGAGTTAGGAAATTCCACTAGATGGCCCTGTTTAAAAGCATTTCAAAACTGGGGATGAGCCTCTTTCTGATGATCTGCAACTCTCAGACCTTTTCAAGTATTTAGGGCACTTCATTCTCAATTGTACCTGCTTTTCCTAAAATTCTATTGATGTGGTAAATTTCATCTTTTCATATGATATGGAAAATATTTTTGTAAAATAAATTAACCCAAAGTTTTCTTAACGGAATATTTAATTTCGAACAAATCATTTAAAATGAAAAAAATCTCTGCACTGAAATGACAGCCTGTTCCCCAAAGTGCAGAGTCAGCAGCGATGTTGCGAATTTCAGAACACAGCCCAAGCTATAAATTTCCCTTGCTCCAAGTAGATTTTAAAAGCAACATGGGTTCTACCTACCCCTCTTTTTTTCTGGTTCTATTTTGAGACACACAGTTCAAAATCCCTAAGGTTATTCTGCTATCTTGTAGAAATTTCAACAATTCCAAATAAGCCCAAACCACCCAATTAAAATATTTTCTGAAACTAAATGAGGTTATTATAATAAAAACCTCAAGCCCAGTATTTAGTAACAAGAGCCCAGTATTTGCAATTATAAGTCTTTTCCAGAATTGCTGATAAGACAGAACAGAAGGCACTGTTATCTCTTTCTTAGCCATGCATTCACTAACGTTGGCATCCTTTGTATCAGGAAATGGCTCTCAGAGAAGGAATATTCATTGGGTTACAGGTAAAGAAAGTCAAGGAAATGGAAAGGGAGTCCAGATGCTACCCTTTCTCTTTTTCCCCAACTCGGTCCTAGTCAGAGAACAGCAGTGGTGTCCTTTCCTACTACTTCTGCTCTCACTATCTCTCCAGCAAATTTGATAGTAATAGCACTGGTTTCTTCCCAGAAACAAAGGAATTCAATCCAGTTCTTTCTACTCTTATCATCCCTCATCCTTCAGGGGTATTCTTTTATTTTTTTTAAGCATTTGAATCTACAGATTTTTTTATGGAACAAAAGTAAAACAAAATTTCATAAAAAATAACAGGAGAATATCAATACATTAAGTATTGTTATCTTTAAAGTAGTTATTCAGAGTACAAGATAAGGGCATAAAAAATTCTCCAAATGATATTAGCACAAATCTTTCTTTTCAGTGAATGAAAGAAACTAGTAGTATAACTATCTTGTATTTTTTTCTCCTTTTCCCTTCCTTCTTTTCCCTTTTCCTCTACTCTGATTCCTTTTTCCTTTTGAGCAATTTCTTCTCATTTCATAATACCTATTGCCCATTTTGGACTTTATTTACCCTTTCAATTTCTCACACCAAGGAGACAATATGATGTTTACTTCTACAGTACATTCAACTTTACTAAGTATCATCCTATAACTATAAACGAGAAATCAAGGCATTACATCAGGGTTAAAGTAGACCCCCACCAGTACTATGACCTTGTGATTTATCTGGAATATTATATTCTTTCCAAGTTTATGGTGGCCATGTATTTCCTTATTTACTATAACAGCCCAAAATTTTTTGGCTGCATACCCATTTTTTTTCACTAGGAAAACAATACAATATTTACACATGCAAGTCTGATTCATTTCACTTATAAGTATGGTCTCCAGTTGCATCCACTTACCTATAAAAGCCTCAAGTTTATCCCTCCTTATATCTGAGTAATACCCCATTGTGTAAAAAAAAAAATCACATCTTTTTTATCCATTCTGCAGTTGATAAGAATTTGGTTGTTTCCAAGATTTAACTATTACAAGTTGTGCTGCTATAAACATGGGTGAACATATATTGCTGTGGCATGTTTTCAGTTCTTCTGGGAAAATACCCAAAAGTAAATAGCTGGAATGAATAGGACTTCCAATCTTAGTTTTTTGAAGAATCTCCACACTGATTTTCATTTTGTCTATATGAGAAGTGAGTACAAAGTTAAAGGATTAGGGTTGGCTGACTAATATCACCTCTGTCCATGACAAAGTGCTAGTGGCTAGATTTACCTTTTCTCCTTGAACAACTAGAAAATCAGACAAGATATATAAAACAATGGTTTTAAAACATTGAAAAATAAGTGGCACAGGACTGTGGCTATGATGAAAAGAAAATAAGTCAAGTAAGCTTCACAATTGTCCCTTTTTTTTTTCTGGGAGAAGTTTCTAGTTGACAGTACAGGGAGACAAAGGCAAGGCAGTCTCAATAAATTGGGGAGGCACAGAGACTGACATTTGAGGTAGCCAAGACAGATAAAATTTTTCTGTGAAAGTAGGGGACAACATGAAGAAAATTCTGAAGTCTTCAGCTGAATGATGATATGGTCACATGTGAGAGAAAATTTCTTGAGGTCAAGAAAAGTAGTACAGGAAATTAGTATACCAGTCAGTGCTAGGCATGTAAAATAGAAAGAAAATTATAACTGGCGGGGCAGGGGCATTAATCAGTAGGAATAAAGCAAAAATGACATAATAAAATTAGCAGACAAAGATTTCTTAGAAGCAACTACAAATATCGTCTACAATTTATGAACTTTTTGATTAAGAATAAGCATATTATCTGTTCTTATCAGTTTAATAACTATGTACTATGTGTTCAAGAAGTTAGAGTAAAAATCAAAGAATAATCAGGAGAGGAACAAATGGCATTAAAAAGATCCATGGAACTTCTTCAAAATAAGAATACAATCCTCTGGGTTAGGCAGAGAATTAATGAACAAAGCACAAACTGTATGGGAAACACTTCAAAGAATCAACAACTGGGATCTCATATTATTGAAAAATTTCTGCACTTCAAAAGAAGTCACCAACAGAGTGAAAAGAAAACCCACAGAATGGGAAAGAATTTTAGGCAGCAACCCCTCAGACAAAGGACCTATATCAAGAACATATAAAGAATTGAGAAATATCAAGCCCCCCAAATTCAAAGTCCCTCCAAAAATGGGCATCTGAGATGAACACACAGTTCTCAGAGGAAGATATACAAAAGGCAAATAAATACATGAAGAAATGTTCACCATCACTGGTCATTCAAGAAATGCAAATTAAAACAACACTGAGATCTCACCTCACTCTGGAAAGAATAGCTGCCATCACAAAATCAACTGATAACAAATGTTGGTGAGGCTGTGGGGAAAAAGGAACACTGCTCCACTATTGGTGGGAGTATAGACTGTTGCAACCACTATGGAAGTCAGTATGGAGAATTCTCAGAAGAGTAGGATTGGAAGCTCTATTCAATCCAGCTATTCCCCTCCTTGGTATTTTCCCAGAAAAACTTAAAAGTTCATATCACATAGATATATGTGCACCTATGTTCATAGCAGCACAATTTGTAATAGCTAAATCTTGAAAACAACCAAGATGCCCATCAACTGCAAAGTGGATGAAAAAGATGTGGTATTTTTATACAATGGAATATTACTCATCTATAAAAAAGATGATCTTGAGGCCTTCATAGGTAAATGGAGACAACTTGAGACTATCCTCATTAGTGAAATAAGAATCATATTTATAAATATCACATTGTGTCTCTAGTGTAAAAAGTAGTAAGACATGTAGGAATAATAAAACCCTAGGTATATAAATGCTATTATAAAAAAGAGAGGAAAAGAAAGTGCTCTAAAGGATATAACTGCATGTATGTTTAAGTGTGTAAGATAGATGACCATATTGCTAAGTTTTTGTTAAATCATTGAGCAGAACTGTTTGCAGTCTCACTTTTTGGATGCCTACTTTGTATGCTTTAATTTTGTAACTTGAACAACTATTTCCAAGATGATAGTATGTAATTTATCAACTAGTGATTTCTTAGTGTTTTTTTTCTTTTTTTCCTTTGGAATTCTGTATTTTTGCTACCCTTTTTTCTGTTTTGCTTTTTTTTTCCTCTTTAAATAAAATTTAAAGTTATAGCCTAAAAAATACAATCTCTGAAATGAGTAATACAGTAGATGAGGTTAGCAACAATTTAAATATTGGAAATAAAAAAATCAGTGAACAAAGCAATAGAAACAATCATACATGAGTAGCAAAGAAAGAAAAAGACTTAAAGAATATTGGGGACCCTGCAAAAAGTCCTGACAGTCTATGATAAGGGTATGGTGAGAAAAAAAAAAAACAGAGACTAGTTTAGTAATATATGAATGGCTGGGAAGTCATTGCCTCCCAATGGGTCCTCCTAAACAATCACTACTTATTGGGTATATACAATGATAGGCAGGACTAGCAAAAGTTTCAATTTGGCAGAAGACTCAGAGGTTTATGATTCTATGGGCAAGTATAATCCTGGGATGACTCAAGAGGGCATAAATGATCTATGCTAAGAAGAGTCAATGGAAAATCTCAGACAGTGATACCAATAATCCCAAGTCTCCATTTTAACTCTTAGGGAAGTATGAAAAATTAGGCATTGTGAATTTGTGGTTCCCCAACAAAAGAGATCAATGCAGCATCAGTAACCTGGGGCACAGTATCACTGCATGAAATTGGGGTGCTATAGACATGATGATGTACTGTGAAGATAAAAACAGGTTGAAAGTAAAAGGACAGAAAACATACACTGTTACAGTTTGGATATCCCCCGAATTCATGTGTGTGTGTGTGTGTGTGTGTATGTGTGTAAGATGATTAGATCATGGGAGCTCTATAGCTGACTTGCTGTTAGGAGGTGTGGCCAGGGTGGATGTGGGACCCTAGAGGTCTGACCTGGAAGGCTATATCACCCTCCCCAATACCTTTCTTTTTGCTCTGCTTCCTGGAAAGTAGAACAAGCGTGCTTTCCTCCACCAGACTCTTCCATCATGTCCTTCCTGTCTGAGAACCAGCCAACTGTGAGCTAAATCTAAAAAGTGTGAGCCAAATAAATCTCTTCTCCTTTAAGTTGTGGGTGTTAGGTACTGTGTCTAGCGATAGGGAAATGACAAAGGCATATATGATGCAAACCCTAATATTTTCAGAGTACATTTCAGTACAGGGAGTACTACTGGGATAAAGAGGGACATTAGTCATGATAAATGTATAAGTACCTAATAACAGAGCTGATACATGAAGAAAAAATTCATAGAAACAAAAAGAATAATAGCAGAATCTGCAATTGTAGCTGGACATTTCAACATTTTTTGTCAGTAATTGAGTGAAAAAGTAGGAAAAAAAAGTCAGTTAAAAAGAACATAGCTTAAGTAAGACTACTAATTTGATCTAGATGACATTTATACCACACAGCAGCAGCAGAAGATATATTCTTTTCAAATGAATGTAGAACATTTTACCAAGATAGAGCTTACTCTGGGAGATAAAAATAAATCCAAAAGTTAAGAGAACCAAAATAATACAAAACGTTCTTATAACCATGACAAAGTTAAACTAGATAATAACAGAAGAAAAATAGTAGAAAATCTTAATCTAGTTGAATATTAAGCACCACACTTATAAATTTTCCATGGTTCAAAAAAGAAATAGCAAGAAAAATTAGAAAATATTTAGAACTGAAAACAAAAACAAAGCACGTTATACTTCATGAAATTCAGTAAAAGCAGTACTTAGAGGGCAAATAATAGTACTACATATAATATTCAAAAATGAAAGGCCTCAAGTCAATTATTTAAACTCCCACAATAAGAGACTACAAAACAAAAGCCAATAAAACACTAAGTAAAAGGAATTAAGAATACAAATAAGTGAAAGATAATAAAGAAAAATCAATCAAATCAACAATTAGTTCTTTGAACAGGTTTTTTTAAAGAAGTAAACCATAAATTTCTTGGAGTAGCCAGACTACTCCAAGACAAATGGGAAGCCATTTAGGTATATAGATACAGTGTAAAATAACTGACTCTGTATGTCACAAAGATTATTCTGCATTCTAGGACATAAACTAGAAGGAATGAGAAATGAAAGCACAAGGATCTTTTGCTTGGCAGAAATTTTCTGGTAGCTTTGACTGAAGTGTTGGCAGTGAATGTGGAGTGATGAGAACATAGAAGCAATTTTGAAGTCAGGTAGGCCAGGTTGTGGTATAGTCATATGTGGGAGGCAAGAGAAAGGGAGATCTCGGATGATTCTTAAGTTTGTAACTTGCATAATTAGATGAATGGTGGTGCCAATCACTGGCGTGGGAAATGTCAGAAGGCTAGTTTAAGTCATAGTTTTAGTATTTGACCTATGTAATTTGAGATGGCTTGAAACATCCAAAAGATAGTGTCAAGTAAGTCAGAAAATTTGAGTCAACTCAAATTAGCTTACCCAAATAACAGGGGAGAGAGATGAAGGCTAATGGCTCACAAAGTACAAGTAAAAAAAGAAAATCATGGAGGTAGGTCACTAGACAATTCTACAGCCAGAGTAAAATAACATTTGTATGGCTTGTTTTTTCCTCATTGCTCACAGAAAGCAATATTAGTCCATTCCAATGAAAATTAAAATTTTATATTTTTAAACAAACAACAAAAATCTGTGACCTCAAGTGTGCCTGAGCCAAGTAGAAAAGAAATACAGTGAGCTGAATGACCTTCAAAATTCCATCCAGATCTCTAAGAATCAGTTATTCTAAAAGCTTTGAAATGATGCAGAATGTTGTTTTACCCCTATTCAAATAAATGTGTCCCATTTCTTAACTATACTATTACTATTACTACTGCTGCTGCAGCTGGTGCTAATATTATTTCAAGCAGGTGATTTAAGTTTCTCCAATGTAAATATGTAAGGGATAATAATGACATGTGTGATAAAAGCATGATGTTTGAGGACATAGTCCTGTGTTCAGAGTATGTTGAGCACTAATTGGTTACTGTGAGCCTACACAACATATTCCATTTCTTTGAGCATCAGTTTCCTAGTTTTCAAAGTAAGAATAAAAGCACTTACATCATATTTCTTATGAAGAATTTTTAAAAGGGAATGTCAAGTAAGTAGAATATATGAGACTTGAATTGGGGAGATATAAGTTGGTCAACCACACAAATTGATAATACCAAAGCCACATTTATGGATGACACTACTGTGAGGAAAGTATATGGAGATGATTAGGTGAAACCTAGGACTGAGCATTAACTCTTTAATTAGAATTCCCAAGCACATCAGAGTAGCAACTTTTATGATGAGATTCAAAGCTACAAATAATCATCTAGGCTGAAAAGGAAAGAATGGGGATGTTGCCAATGAAAGCAGCAGAGGCCTGAACCAATGTGACATTTTCTGAGAAAGGTGAACCACTCAGTGAGCTGGATGATACACAAGAGAGTGATAGGTGCTCAGACTGATAGAGAGATGTTGAATAGTTTTGTTTGCCAAGGAGTTTAGACTTTTCTGTAAGAAGTTCATGAATTTTATAAGAGTAACAGGGCTAAAACTTGTCTAATAATGTAGAGGTCAGCCTAAAAAGGGAAAAGTCTAAAGACAAAAATAAATTCTTGGAAGGTTACTATAACTATCTAGCTATAGGAGGTAAGAGTCCCTCCAAAGCGACATATATTTCCGAAGTAGCATCAGTGGGGGAGGGGGTGGTCTCAGTGTGAGAGCAATAGAGGTATTAATAGGAGAGTCCGGGGACTTAGAGAATTAGCTTACAGGAGATACACATATCTAACAAGTGTCCTTTGTGAACAAATTGCCAAGAGAATGACTGCAGAGCCATCAACTCCTAATTAGATGAAATCACTCCCCCAGAGTCAGGTTAGAAGTTCACACTCTGTTGGCCTTTGAGATGCATTTTGCCTCTAAAGTTTTTGGATGTTAAATCATAGGTGGGAAAAAAACAATGTCAGATTGGAGTCTGAATGGCCAGGTAGATGGTGGAACTCCTAACAGAGAATACCAAACAGAGCTATGCATACCTGTAAAACAGAATACATTTCCTAGTAACCTAAGTGTTATGGCCACTTTTAAGAATATTACCATTAAGTAGGGTAAGAGGAAGTGAAAGAGGAAATAGCCCTGGGGAACTGAGAGTGATAAAGCTGGATGTCTAGAGAAATAGAATAATGCCTCTTTGGGAGCGATTCAGTCAGACTGCTGGTGGGGAGAGGACTCAGAGATCGCACGCCAATATTTTTGTTGGAGATTCTGGACCAATGAACACAGCAGATATGGTCTGTGTCTGGCATTGACAGTGAGAAGGCAGCAAAGCTGGGTTACTTTGAAAAAACTAGAACATATGTGGTCTTGGTACTGTTTTCTACATCCTCACTTCCACTTCTTTGTTGCCATGAGAAAAAAAAATTAGAGATTCTACAAGCAGTGTGACATCAGACCTATTCAGACCTTAGGACTGCCTATACAGAGCTTGGCAGAGGGCAAATACATCACATGATCAGGCCTATGGAAAGCTTCACAGAAATCAGATGTCATTTTTTCCATGTCCTCTGATTCCTGCATCTTCTCACACTGCTCAGATCACTGCATCAACTTGGATGCAGAACTTATTGCCTTTTCCAGTTCCATCCTCAAATCCAATCACTCAAAAGCAATAGCTGGAAGTATCAATTCCTCCTGAGGGATCTGTGTTCTAGAGAGGGAATGTTAGGTAGGGTAGTTTTACCACACAACTTTAAGACAAAAAGGTAAAATAAAAATTACATTCTGTTTGAATTCTCAAAATGTTTTCCTGATTATGATCTTTTCAGGGGTCTTCTTCTCCAAATATCCTCATACCCCACTGCTTATTTTTCTCTCCTCAATTCTTGACCTCAAAATTCTTACTTCCAATAGTCCCTTTCTTATGCAAGCATTGGCATTTCTTACATTTCTGTAAAAAATGTTATTAGTCTAGGAGCACTTGAATTTAGAATTGTTAATACAATTTAGTAAAGAAGAAAATGAAGTTCAGAAAGATTAAGTATAGAACTTGTCTAAAATCACAAACTGAGAGAGATAGCCCAGGACTTAAACCTAGTTCTAATGCCAAAGCCCATGCTTTTATCATGCTGCTATATCTGTGTATATTTATTATATATATATGATATATAAGAAGGCATAAGAGTGGTATCTCAGTTCACAAATTGAATTCTTTCAATAATTCTGATTGCAAACCAAATTGGTCATGAACCAAATCAAGTTCAATGGTTAGGTGCAATGTTGACCTTATGGGGAAATTTGATTCAGTTCATAACTAATTTGGTTTGTGATCAGAACAGTGGAAGGAATTAAGTTCATGAACCAAGGCATCACTGTATATAAAGCTTTTGGTGGCACAAGGGATTGAACTCATGCTAGACAAGCATTGAGCTACATCTCCAGCCCTTTAATTTTTAATTTTTATTTTGATAGAGATCTAGTTAAATTTCCCTGGCTGATCTTGAACTCGCAATCCTTCTGCCTTAGCCCCTTACATAGCTGGGATTACAGAAATGTACTGTTGTGCCTAGCCTTGCTACTATATATTCCAAGAACACTTTGTTGAGAAATGTTTAGCTTTAAGGTATTAAGTTACTCAACTTGGAAAACTACAGAGGCATAAGTATATAAAATGAGCCTAAATTAAACAAAACAAAACAAACCATGGTGCACAGAGCCACAAACAAGGGCTGGGAATGAGAGAGAACCTAGTTCTCAAGCACTTGGGATGTAGCATGATCCAATATTTACATGATTTTTCTTTCTTTCCTCTAATGGCTCTGAGGAATGGGGATTATTATTTTCTTTTTTAATTAAAAATAAGAGACATAATGAAACAAAAAATAAATAGAAGAAAATAATAAAGATCATAAAACACAGCCCATTGTCAAACTGTCAACATCATTTTTCATATAGATTAATATTTTGATTCTTACATTTCTGTAAAAATAAAGAAGACACAAAATAGTATAAACAACTTTGATAAAGGAACAAAATTAGAGCTCCAACCCTCCCTAAACCCACAACTTATCACAAAGTTACATCAATCATGACAAAATGGTATTGATATCAAGATCAACAAACCACCAAAATACAACATAAAGTCCCAAAATACTTACATAACAGATATTTGATTTCTGGCAAAGATGTAAAAGCCACTAAGTGGAGAAAGGATTGTACCCTCAATAAATATACTGGAACAACTAAATAGCCACATGCAAAAACCCCAAACCTTATAGCACATCAAAAATTTCTTAAAACATCCAAAAGTCAACTCAAAATGGATCACAATAGGTTAGTTAAAGTGAAAGCAGATGTGGCCTAAGTCATTGCTTGGCTGAAGTTATTATCTCTGGGACAAAAATAAATGTTTTTTTCCTTATCATACTAATGACACAATATGATGTGTATACATGTGTAACATACTTATTTCATAATAAGTATGTTCTCAAGATGCATCCATTTACCTATAAAAATGTCCAGTTTATCATCCTTTATGGCTGAATAGTACTCCATTACACAGAAATACCACATCTTTTTTATCCATTCCCAGTCAATGGGCATTTAGGTTGTTTTGAAGATCTGGCTGTTATAAATCGTGCTGCACAGTGCTGCTGTGTGTGCACATGGGTGCACATATATCGCTATAGTATGATGTTTTTAGTTCTTTTGGGAAGATACCCAGAATGGGAGTAGCTGGTTCAAGTGGAACCTCCAATCCTAGTTTTTTTTTTTTTTTTTAGTATATGTATTGTTGAAGTGAGCACAGTAGTTTTTTTTAAAGAGAAAAAAAATGAAAAGGGTAGAAATAATACAGAATTAAAAAAAAGATAAACAATAAGAAATCACTAGTTGATAAATTACATATTGTCTTCTTAGAAATAGTTGCTCAAGTTACAAAATTAAAGCATCAAAGTAGATATTCAAACAGTGAGAGTGTAAACAGCTATGCATGCATGAATCTCTACATGTATTTCTATCCTTTCTGTATTAGAGGAAAAACAAAATATAGCAAGACAAAACAAAACAAATTCCTATAAAAACATGAAACCAAAAAGTCATACAAAACCACAGTACAAGGTGATCTACAATGATTACTGTGTTGTCTCTTATTATCTTCAATAGAATTGTCTATATCATCAGGCATAATTGAATATAGTGGAATAATTGAATATAGCAGTACATAACAATATTACTAAAAATAAAACATTGGAGACAGTATAAAACTTCAAAGGCAGGTAATAATCAAACCAGAGTAGATATTCTAGTGAATCTTGTCATCTTCAGTGCAGTTGCCTATACTCTCAGACTTGATACTATCAATCATAACAGCTTTGAATAAAATCTATCAATACAAAACAGCAATCTAACAAACTAGATTTGATTAAGATCAGTCATGATAAAACAGTATAAGTTATACAGAGCTTCAGATTAAGTTAATAGGAAATTAAGGATGATTAACATACTATATCCTGCTATTTTGGGGATAACTCTCTATGCCCTCAAATCTAGTACAAGTAGACAAACTGGAAAAGAGTATAATCCATCTAAGCAGAGTGGTGTGAGTAATGTGGGTTTTAAATCCTGGCACACTATTAACAATATCCTCTGCCTTCTTTTTTTAGGCTATTTCTCCCCTTTCACTCCCACAGGGTGCTGCACATTTTGGGTCCCACCAACTCCCTCAGTTTTTAGATTGGGGGGCAACCTGCTTTTTACCTAAGTGGTTCCAAACCTTCTCGTTCCTGAACTTGATCTCAAGTTGTATTCCTTTACCTACAAAAGCCTCAAGGTTTTCCTTCGTTATAGCTGAGTAGTTCTCTACCACACAAAAGTATCCTGTCTTTCCAACCTATCTGCAAATGGTGGTTGAGTTGCTCCTATTTCTCTCTGTCTCACTGTCACATAGAGCATTGTTTTCTCAGATTTGATTTTCAGTCCATAAACACTCTCTCAGGTTGATTATAGTTCCTGTACAAAGCATCTCAATGGACCCTATCTCCTGATCTACTCTGCCTATCTCTTTTTTTAGTGTATTAAGACCATCTATGTTAGAGATTATACCCAACTTTCTCTGCCTCATTTCTGCTATGCTATTTTTCTGCCTTTGTCTACTTTTCTCCTTCATTCTACTGCTTGCTCCACTCATTGAGGCCTTTCTGCCTCTGTTCCTAAAATCCTGGTATTTTTTTTCTCTCTCTAGAATGTCCTTCAGTATTCTCTGTAGGGTTGGACTGGTGGTCACAAACTCACCCAGTTCCTCTTTGTCATTGAAGCATCTTGTTTCTCCATTAATTTCTAGTGACAGTTTTGCAGGGTACATCAATCTGGGCTGGAGGCCACCTTCCTTCAGGACTTGGAAGACTTTGCTCCAAGCTCTTTTTGATCTGATGGTCTGTGTCAAGAAGTCTGCTGTGATCTTGATGGGCTTACCTTTATAGGTAATCTGTTTCTTTTCTCTGACAGCCTTTAATATTCTGTTTTTATATTGAATTTCTGGTATCTTGATTGTTATATGTCTGGGTGTAGATCTGCTTTGGTTGTAGGTGGCTGGAGTTCTATATACATCACATAACTGAATGTCATTTTCTTTTCCCATGCTTGGGAAGTTTTCCTTAATTATTTCCGTGAATAGCCTTTGTAATTTGCCCATATGTATTCCTGCTTCTTTGTTCACATTTCTTATTCTTAAATTGTAGATTCTCTTGTCATCTTCTAGCCTTTGTATTGCTACTGCCTGTTTCCTTGTTATTTTAAAGAGATCTTTCCTTTCATCATCACACACTGCCAACTTGTCTTCAAGTTTTGATAGTTTATACTTAGTTTCTTTTAAGGAGTTTTGCCAGCTTTCAATGGAGTTTTTAATTTCCTGGTAGTCTCTTTGAATCTGCTTCATGTATTCTACATTTTCTTTATATTCTTTATTGAATGTTTCTCTCCTTTTTTTGTGTTCCTCCCTTCTTCCATCTGTATCATCCTGGGAGATGCTTCCTGAGAGCATTTCTTTTATTACTCTACTCATATCTTGCTTTACCTGATTTAATATTTCAATTTTGAGCTCGTCTACAAGGTCCCAAAGATATCTCTTAATGTCCATTGAGGCTGTGTCTGATGTTGCATATTTGCTGCCCTCAGTCTCTTTTGTTTTTCCCTCTCCTGGATCAGTGTTCTCAGGGTTTGGGGCTGGGGGCTTTTTCTTGTTTCTCTCTCTTGTCATGTTTTTGGTTTCTTCTATACAGGTGCATAGTGGAGGTCTCAGCCCCTTTCTTTGTTGGTTATGGTTCTTCTGAAGCACACTGGTGAGGGATTTCTGCCTTCTCCTGTTTGCTCTTGTCACTGAGGTGTAAGCAGGGGCTATGTATGCTGGCCCCTCCCCACCAGGCCAGTCAAACTTCAGGGGCCTTCACCAGGTTAGTGTGTGCTATGTGAAGGGAATCAGTTTGGGACAGCTTATTGGGTCCTGGCTAAGGGCATGATTCAGGCCAAGCAAATCCCATGAATCTTCTCTGGGGAGGGAGCAGCCAACTGAAGTCACTGTTGTTCCTAGTTCAGGCTCCTCCTGCCCAATTCCAACATGTTGCCCATTTGATCCTGCCCTTCCCATGGGGCGGGTCGCAGCCTTTGCGAGTTTGGGTGGCTTGGCAGGTTGCAGCAGAAAGTGCCATGTCTGCTAATTTGACCTGTTCCAATTGTAGCCCCAAGACTGTGTGTTTGATGAGCTTTTTTCATTTTAATTTCTTCCTGTGTCAAGAGGATCCATCTCCTTCTGTCTGGATCTCTCCAGGATGTTTTATTCTGGTGTATGAGTTGTTTCTCCCCTGGAGGCTCTGTATTTTGTTGCTCACTGATCAGCCATCTTTAGCTCCTCCCTCGTTTTTTGAGGAATCTCCAAACATATTCCCACAATGGTTGCACCAATCTGCATTCCCACCAACAATGGAGAAGTGTTCTTTTTCCCCAACAGCTCCTCTAGCATTTGTTATTGGTTGATGTAGCCATTCTTTCTGGGATGAGGTGAAATCTCAGTGTTGTTTTAATTTGTATCTCTTGTATGACCAGTGGCTGTTGAACATTTTTTCACGTATTTATTTGCTGTTCATATTTCTTCATCTGAGAAGTGAGTATTCATCTCAGATGCCCACTTTTGGATTGTGTTTTTAAATCCTGGAGGACAGATTTTTTTTTTTTAGTTCTTTATACATTCTCAATAAAAATCCTTTATCTGAGCAGCAACTGGCAAACATTTTCTCCCACATAGCAGGTTGTCTCCTCATTCTGTTGGTGGTTTCTCTTGCTGTGCTTTTCAATAGGATGAGATTCCATTTGTTAATTCTTTGTAATAAGTCCTGTTATTATTTTCATGTTACCAATGAGGCTATGGAACCCACAGAGATTTAAGCTGATACAATGTTGTCAGTTTAACACAATTTACCTGTTATATTTTTGGTTTCACCCAATTGCCCCTCTGTCTCTAACACTTTCATATTCCCTGCTCATTGATGGTCTCAAGGAGGTGAGGTTTCTTCTGAAATTTAAAAATCGCATTCTTAGTGATATCCAGGGAAATTTTGATTGAAATATTTTGTGATTTAACTTTAATTCTTAATTGGCTTGATTTTATTGTCCCTGTGTGTGTGTGTGCATATATGTTTACTGTCTCATTTCCACTATTTCCTTTCCTTCCTTTCTTCCTCCCCTCTCCCTTCCTTCTTTCCTTTCTTCTCGCTCCCTTCTCATCCACCCTTCCTTCTCTCTTTATCTCTTTTTCCCCTTTTCTACTAATTTACTGTTGTGTGCTTTTAAATGTCTGACTTGCCTTGCAACTCGAATAGTGGCTTTGTAAGTGATCACTAGGCCCTACTTTCTTTTTCTGCAAAGCTTGTAGGTACTACTCGCCTGTGTTCTGTGAAAAAGTAGGAATCCAATTTCGTCTTTGCTCCTCATAGGTGGTTAGCTTTTTCTGACTGAATATCTCGGGAAATGTTTCTTTATTCCTAAAGTTAAATACCTTAATCAATATCTATTGTCTATATCTAATATGTTCTGTGTATATACTCATTCAATGACAGATTTTGTTCTTCACTTTAGAGAAAATTATGGTTCTGAATATTTTCATCTTCTGTTGTTGAGTATGCTATTTCAGGGGCAATACTTACATTTTGTATCATTTAAATATGAACATCTTATTTGATCCCTAACTTTCAATTTCTTCATAATTTTATTCTGTGCTCAATTTTATTCTGTGTTTAATACCAGTGACTCTTCATCTGTGTCTAGGTAATCCTTTGGCTTCTAATTCTTTTGGTTCTGGTTGCCCTCTTTAGCCTTACAATTTTTCCCTTTCTGTTATTTTAGCATTTTTTCTTTGGGCTCTTATTTCATTGATATTATATTTTCATTAAGTTTTTCCTTAGCACAAGGCAATCTGCAGGAGTCATTTTTCTTTTGGCTTCTGTTTTCTTCCAGACCATTCTCTCATCTCTCTGCTGTGGCATATTCACAAGGTTAATATGATGTTATTTTCATTTTGCTTAAGTTAATCTTGGGCTGTTACATGTAACTCTTCAGTTTCTCTGTTCTGCCATATTTCTCCTTGAGCTTTGTCCCTGGGAACTTTTTCATCTCTATGGAAAACAATTCAATGACTGCATATTACTGTCCTTCACTTTCCTGTGGTGTAAGGACTTGAGAGCAGAAATGAGGGCTCTTCTGGAGCTGCCTCTAGCCCTTGCTGGGATCCTGACTTCTGCTCTCTTCTGGGTCCCAGCAGTGTCCCTTTCTAGTGCTACCTTCCCAGGCCTTGGCAGGCATTTCCTAATCCATGGGCTTTACTGGGTCCCTAGCTGGGCTAGAACATTGCAGAATAGCCAACCTATCAACACTTCAGCAAGGATCTGTGGTGACAGAGAGAGCCCCTGTGTGTGGTAGTTTCACCACCTATTCACCCTCAGTCCATTTCTCATCACATCCAGATGAATTAAAAAACAGTATTAGAACTTTATGAGTCACTTTCCCTCAGTTTTCTTTCTGGAAGGGAGGCATGGTAAGCAAAGCTACAAGCCATTTTTCAAACTTTTTATTTTTAAAATTTTCTTTAATCTATAAAACATAGTATTTTTGCCCATTTCATAGGTCCTGCAGGAGAAATGCTCTCTGATTTGATTTCCTTTACTCTGAACTTTCATAACATTTATTTGGTACTGCTGATGATTCCAAGCAGTTGGTTCATGGGCCATACTTAGCAAAAAAAACCAAAGTACAATAGTTCAGTGTCAAGGTAAAAACAAAATTATTAAAGACAGGGTTTTAAAAAAGAGTAGCTTTATTTCATATTGATATTAAAAGATTCAGATGATGTCTAATTTTGCATTTACTTAAATCGTATACTTGTTTCCCACAGTTTAAAAAAAAGCAAACACACTTTGAATATTTTTGCCAGTACCAATGTTAACAATGGACTAATGTAAATAGTTTCAGGGTAAAGAAAAACTTACAAGATATTTTCATAATCACATAAGACTTGCATTAAAGTGTGCTCTAAGTGCACAGTGTCTTTTCCCTAAGATGTCTCCTAAAAGCAGCTGAGCTGGATCTCTGACTTTAACATACTTTGCATTTATTTATCCTATAAAGTAAAACTAATTCTTTCATTACTTTCAGAGATTAATTCTGTGTGCTGACTTCAACAAGACTTGATGTTTTCCACTTATGCTTAGCCACATTTTCAGCAACACCATGGGAGACAGTCAATGCTGTGTACAGGGATTTAGCTGCACAGTTCACATCAAGATCAGCAAAAGGGTGAAAAAATACCTAGGTGCAGGTTTAATTTTTTGCCATGAAAAAAAAAGAAAGAAAGAAAAACCCAACCAGTGTTCAGTGTCCATCAGGCTCAGATTCTATGAGGAGCACTGGATGGGAAACAGCACACCTTAGAATTTGACTGCCCTACCCTTGTGGATCACAGCTGCAACTTGCACCCAAGAGGCCTGCTCTTTAGGGCCCAGCAATCACATTGTTCAGTGTTGCTGGGTCCTAAGTGCTTTAAAGCAGCTTATCTTCTTTTCAGCATTTGGAAGGAGTGCTTCTCCATTTGCTTAATTCTCCTAATTCCTTGGATGAGTCACAGTGATTTCTCCACATGTCACCTTAACCTAGTGAGCAAATTAGCAAGAGTTGTTGACTCATTTTGAAGTATAACAACCTCTCCTAGTCACAGTGGTTGAAGAGCCAATCTAGAAAATGGCCATTGCAACTCATTTTCTGGTGCTCTTTACAATATTAGTTAGGCCTAGTTATGGAGGCAGGCAGGTAATTGTTAAACACCTGTGCTCTGGGCTCAGGAGCTTAAATTCAGGCTCTGCTACTATCTGCATGACAGGGCAAGGTACTTAATCTTATTAAACTTCAGGTTCATCATTTGTAAAATGGAGATAATAAATGAAACCTATCACAATGATTTAAAAAGCTAATCTATAGAGACTTCTTAGCCTTGTGTAAATTTCCTCAATCATACAGCTGGTGAAGATGATGATCTTATTATTTTAGTGAAGAAAGTTGGCACAGAAGGTTCTGTTTTATGTATTTTTGTATACTTTACATTTTTATCGAGTTGCTTTACCAGTGAATATGAAAATAATGAAGTACTTCTGCAACTAGATGCTTATTTGCACATTAAAAATATCTGTTTTTAACTGTAAAAAAACCATGTTGTCTTATGTAAGAAGATACAGAGAAGTAGAAAGAGTCTTGCCTGAGGTTAAGAGCTGAATAGAACTAAATAAAATCCTAAAACTGCAATATACTTCCTTCAAGGGCTCTTTTACTCCATTGCCCTCCTTTTCCTGTGTTATCACATTTATCACTAGAAACTTACATCACAGCCATGTTCTTAGAGAGGAATTCTAGATGTTAGTAATTTCACATTTCAGCTGTTACAACAAAGTGCCTCATAAAAACTGGTTTAAACAAGATATTTGAAGTTCAGTTATGATAGAGGCCAGGTAAGCAATCCAGGGCTGATACAGAGTGCCACCCTTGTCTTTCTTAATTCTCTCTCTCCCTCAGGAGATGACACCATAATCCAAGATGGCTACTCTGGTTTTTATCATCATTTCCACTTTTTAGTTAGTAAGAATGTAGAGAGAAGTAAAGTCACATATTTTTGCTCATATATCATCATATGAACTCAGTCATAGAGCAAAATCTAGCTTCAATGGAGGCTTGGAAATGTCCTCTTTGGATGAGCTCACCTAAAAATTCAATTTTTGTTTTAAAAGGGGAGACTGATAAAATGCAAATATGCAATAAGTTTAAGTAGTGCAATTTTTTTTTACAAAAGTAGAGTTTTAAATTTTAACTTACAAGAGCCAGAAATTATATGTAAGTTCTAAGATTCTACAGAAGATAATCTATTTTTTAATGTGGTTTAGAATGCAGCATCTACCTTAGTGATCTCCAAAGGTAGTATGAGTTTCTACTTAGTCTTCACAATGTTTATGAGGTTAATGGACAAAAAAGACAGACAATAACAAATGTTGACCAAAATTTAGAGAAACTATAAGTCTTGTAGTGGGTTAGTTGGAATGTAAAATAGTATGGCTGTTTTGTATAATAGTTTCTTAAAATGCTAGCTATTATATGACTAGATGATTTCATTCCTGCTTCAGTACCAAGAGAAATGAAAATCTGTGTTTGAATAAAGACGAAATACATGAGTCTTCATAGAAACATTATCTACAATATCCCCAAAGTGGAACTAATTCTAATGTTTAGTAACTAGTTATTGGATTAGTAAAATGTGGCATATCTGTACAATGAAATAGTATTCATTAATAAAAAGAAACAAATCACTAACACGCTATCAACAGATAACTGAAACAATCTCCCTAAAACATTTGCACACGTGTGCGTACACACACACACACCTCTTCAATCTTGCTAGAACAGCAGAGGGAAACTGATACCTTTATATTATTGCTGGATATAGAATTGGTGTACCATTTCTAGAAGGTAATTAAACAGTGTGCATCAAAATATAAAATCTGCAACTCACAATCCAAAAATTTTACGTCTGTGCTACTCTTCTAAGGATAACTCAGTAAGCACACAATGCTCTAAGTACAAAGATATTTCTGTAGAGTACACAAAATAGAGAAAAACTGGTGGTAATCTAAGTGCTCATCAGTATAAGACTGGTTAAATAAAATACATGTATCCTTCCAATGACACTGCAGCTATTAAAAAAGAGATGCCAAAGACACAGATCAAAATGGCTACAATGCCTATCTCTGAGATGTAGAATTATTGGGGACTTTGACTTCCAGTTTTTCACTTTTTGTTTTTCTCTTTTAAAATGTTACTTTTCTAAGACAAAATTTAATGAAAAATAAAGATAGGGCATTTAAAAGATGCCCTTTGGCCTAACTAGAGTTCCACTGGAGGAACCTGCTCTCAGAGTAATTAAAAATTCCCCCTTTGGCTGACTTGTCCTCTGTATATACATTCTATTTCCTCTTGGAACTATGGAAGAACAAATATTTGGTAGCAGCTAGAATTGACATGTTCAGGATCTGATGTCCAACCATCTGCCTCTCAATTTATAAATATCTATTGGCACTGGAGATATAACTATGTGTGTGTACATACATCTACATTTAGAATTTGTAAATAGAACACTTTCACACCTCTTAGGCAGCCCTGGAATTAATAGAATGTGAAGAACTTTCTCTTTATCTAAATTTTAAGTCTGTATTACATTGTTTACCAATGTCTTTCCTATTCTACTTCTTAGCTCCTTGGTTCAGTTTCTCCTAGAGCAACTTACCTCTGTCTCATGTGCTTTTTTCTTTGTGTTGCTCATGAAATTGAACACAAGTGGGAGAGATTGATCAAAGCCAAGGCATTGTATACTAGTTTTTGACCACAAGGCTGAGAAGTGGTGGCCAGGGTGTTGTAATGTTCAGACCAGACTATAAGTTCCTGGCCTCCAACAATGTCAAGCTTCTCTCCAAATCTTGCTCATATCCACTCCAGACCATGCTATCTTATAAATTAACATGTAGCCATGGTAACAACTGAGTTGATGATAACAAGAAACTTTATCTGAAGGAAAATTCTTTTATTCCCAAGACAGCAGTATGTGCCTTCTTATCTATTTGAATCAATTATTCATTCCATTATGGAACAGCGCTTTCTCTCAAATTGTTTGTGTTAGAAACAAGATGATGCTTGTTTTTAAAAGAACTAGAATATTAAAAATGGGAAGGAAAAGAAATTCTCTTAGATGATGCTAGAAACACTGAAAAATAGATGATGGGAGGGTAACACAATCATGATGACATTTCTTCTGGAAGAGACTAAAATAAGAGTTGTGTAGTATTTTCATTTTAAGGAATTATCAACCTATTTGCTTTCTTCACAAGGGTAAAAATACCATAATCTTCTTTGAAAATGCATGCTTATTTTCGAAATTTTAAAAATGCAAAGGAGTTAATCGCTTCTCTCCCTTCTCTTGTTCATAAACCCATAACCTCAGAGACAAGTTTGCAAGTTTGTTATATGCATTCATGATATTTTATACATGAACATGTGGTTTAAACATATATATCTTGTGGTGTGTGTGCAAATATATTTAATTTTCAAACACAAATGGGATCAGTATCCATTAGGATTAGATTTGACTGCACATAACAGAGCCTCTTAAAATATGCACAGTGAGATATGCTTCTGTTTGATATCTTCTGAAGGTAAATCACAAGAACTATTAAGGCATTTCATCCAAATCGGGTTTTTTCACAAAAGCATGTTCAAACTGACTTTCACAACTGCAACCTGAAGAAACACAATGTGTGCCTCTGGGGCTTTACAGAGGAACTGCTCCTAAGGTGCTCCGTGAGGTTTCACTCTCTGCATTGAACTTATACCAAAGACTTTCAAGCACTGGGGATTCATAGTGTTAAGAGTTTACATACGTAAGTGGCTAGCCATTCCAGGCAAATAGTATGGAGTAGCATTCCATTGTGTTTATAACTGTTTTTCCCATTACCAATTGATAAACATTTCTTGGTTTTTGTTTTATTTTGTTTGCTAATGTGAATAAAACTGTTACAAACATTTGTGAACAGATTTTGTGTGCTGTTTATGTCTCTTTAAATCTGCTGGATGTGGTGTATGCCCTAGGGTTAATGCATGGAAAGCTTGGTATTTGTTTTCTGCCATAGTTGCAAGTTATCTTGTCTTTTGCACTGGTTCCTTCCAGGGCCTACCCATATCTGGCTGCCTATAATATTTCTATCTAACTCAGCTGCATATAACATATGCAAAGGGTGATTAATCTTCAAAAGGCTTTAATGTAATAGTTCTTACAGGATCTCAGTGAATCCCTGTGAGAGAGGTTGTTATAAAAAGCAAGACTGGCCCCTCCATTATTTCTGGCTTCCCATCTTACCAAATGGTCTTTTCCTCTCCTATGTGTTCCCAACATGAGTCCATTGCCATGTGCCATCCACCATGATGCTGAGGGGTGGGGGTGGTTCACCAATCCAGCATCTTGCCGTTTGAACTTTAGGCCTCCAAAACTGAGCTAAATAACCCTTTCTTTTTACAGATTACCTAGTCTGAAGTGCTACATGACAGCAACAGAAAACAGTCTAACACAATTTCTTTTAGGCATATATCTAGAAGCCAGATTTCTGGGTCATATGATAAATGTATGTTTAACTTTATAGTGGTTGAACTATTTTCCAATATAGTTATGGCACATGGCATTCCCATTGCTCTGCACCCTCATCGGCTCTGCATGTGAATTCCAATTGCTCTGCATCCTTCATTTAGAATAGTCAGTTGCTTTTTCTTTTTGATGGGTAATATTATGCCCTTGTGGTTTTGTTTTATTTTGTTTTTTGTTTGAAACAGAGTTTTTACTCTGTAGTTCAGGCTGGCCTTGAACTCACAGATTCTCCTGCCTCAGCCTCCAGAGGGATTACAGGCACATATCACGCCAAGCTTATCCTTGTGGTTTTAATTTGCATTTCCCTGGGAACTAATGACTATGACATCTTTTCATATGCTTATTTGCTGTTTGTAATAAACCTTTGCTGAAGAGCCTGTTCAGCTCTTTTGTCTACTTTCTAATTGCTGTTTTCTTATTACTAAGTTAGAAAATGATTTTAAAATGTCATATTTTAACCAGACATGGAGTTACATGACTGTAATCCCAGAACTCAGGGAGGCTAAGAAATGGGAACTACAAGTTTAAGTCCTACTTAGGCAACTTAATGAGACTCTGTGTTAAATTTAAAAAACAAATAAAATATCAGGGGATATAGCTCAATATGAAGGTCCAGGTTCAATGATCAGTAATACACACACACACACACAAAGAATTTTGTATTTGCCAATATTTTCTGCCTGTCCATGAATTGATTTTTCATTTTCTTAACAATGTCTTTCAAAGAATAGAAGCCTTTTATTTTGAAGAATTATAACATCATCTTTTTCTTTTACATTTCGTGTTCTTGTGCCCTAAGAAATTTTTGCATAGTCCAAAGTCAAAAAAGATTGCTTCCTTGGTTTACACCAAAAAGCTTTGAAATCTTAGATTTTAAATTTAAGCTGATAGTCCACTTCATGTTGCTACAGGGGAAAGATACTTCAAACCTGTCAGATGTCTGAAACTCATAGTTTATGTTCTCTAAAATAAAAGAATGAAATCTAGGAACAAAGAAAGTTAAGAGTAGGAAGAATTTAATTTTTTTTCTGTTTTTTTATTTAAAGAAAAAAAAGAAACAGAGTAGAAATAATACAAAATTTCAAAAACAAAAACAAAAACCAGTAAGAAATCACTAGTTGCCAATTATATATTTTCCTCCTAGAAGTAGTTGTTCAAGTTACAAAAGTAAAGCATACAAAGTAGACAATTAAACAGTGAGACTGCAATCAGCTCTATTCATCTATCCAACAAAAACTTAGTAATATGGTTATCAATCCTACACACTGAAACATACATGCAGTTATACCCTTTAGAATACTTTCCTTTCCTCTCTCTTTTTTTATTTAAAGAGAAACAAAAGCATGTAAAGGGTAGAGATAATACAGAATTCCAAAAAACATAAACAATAAGAAATCACTAGTTAATAAATTACATATTATCATCTTAGAAATAGTTGTTCAAGTTACAAAATTAAAGCATACAAAGTAGATAGTCAAACAGTGAGAGTGTAAACAATTACGCATGCATGAATCTCTGCATGAATTTCTATCTTTTCTGTACTAGAGGGGAAAAAAACAAAACTTAGCAAGACAAAAAAAAATTCCTACAAAAACATGAAACCAAAAAGTCATATAAAACCACAGTACAAGGTGAGTTACAATTATTACTGTGTTGTTTCTTATTGTCTTCAATAGAATGTCTGTATCATCAGGCACAGTTGAATATAGTAGTATAATTGAGTATAGCAGTAAATGACAATATTAGTAAAATAAAACATTGTAGACAGTATAAAACTTCAAAGGTGGGTAATAATCAAACCAGAGTGGATATTCTAGTGGACCTTGTCATCTTAAGTGCAGTTGCATATACTCTCAGACTTGATACTATCAATCATAACAGCTTTGAATAAAATCTATCAATACAAAACAGTGATCCAGCAAACCAGATTCAACTACGATCAGTCATGGTAAAACAGTGTAGGTTTTACAGAGCTTTAGATTAAGTTAATAGGAAATTAAGGATGATTACCATACTATATCCTGTTATTTTCAGGATTACTGTCTGTGCCCTCAAATCTAGTACAGGTAGAATTACTGGAACAGAATATAATACATCTAAGCAGAGTAATGTGAGTAATGTGGGTTTTAAATCCTGGTGCACTATTAACAATATGGTGTATCAAGGCCATCTATGTTAGAGTTTCTAGTTATCCTTCTCTGCCTCATTTCTGCCATGCTATTTTCCTGCCTTTGTTTGTCTAGCTTTCTCCTTCATTCTACTGCTGCCCCACTCATTGAGGCCTTTCTGCCACTGTTCCTAAAATCCTGGTATTTTTTCTCTCTCTCTAGAATGTCCTTCAGCATTCTCTGCAGGGTTGGATTGGTGGTCACAAACTCACCCAGTTCCTCTTTGTCACTGAAGCATCTTGTTTCTCCATCAACTTCTAGTGACAGTTTTGCAGGGTACATCAAACTGGGCTGGAGGTTATTTTCTTTCAGGGCTTGTAACACTTCGCTCCAAGCTCTTCTTGATCTGATGGTCTGTGTTGAGAAGTCAGCCATGATCCTGATGGGCTTACCTTTATAGGTAATCTGCTTCTTTTCTCTGACGGCTTTTAATATTCTGTTTTCATATGGAATTTCTGGTATCTTGATTATTATATGTGTAGGTGTAGATCTGCTTTGGTTGTAGGTGGCTGGAATTCTATATACGTCACATAACTGAATGTCATTTTCTTTTCCCATGCTTGGGAAGTTTTCCTTAATTATTTCCTTGAATAGCCTTTGTAATTCATCTGTATGTATTCCTGCTTCTTTGTTCATGTTTCTTTTTCTTAAATTGTAGATTTTCTTGTCATCTTCTAGCCTTTGTATTGCTACTGCCTGTTTCCTTGTTATTTTAAAGAGATCTTTCCTTTCATCATCACACACTGCCAACTTGTCTTCAAGTTTTGATAGTTTATACTTAGTTTCTTTTAAGGAGTTTTGCCAGCTTTCAATGGAGCTTTTAATTTCCTGGTAGTCTCTTTGAATCTGCTTCATGTATTCTATATTTTCTTTATATTCCTTATCGAATGTTTCTCTCCTTTTTTTGTGTTCCTTCCTTCTTCCGTCTGTATCATCCTGAGAGATGCTTCCTGAGAGCATTTCTTTTATTACTCTACTCATATCTTGCTTTACCTGATTTAATATTTCAGTTTTGAGCTTGTCTACAAGGTCCCCAAGATATCTCTTAATGTCCATTGAAGCCATGTCTGATGTTGTGTGTTTGCCGCCCTCAATCTCCCTTATTTTTCCTTCTCCTGGATCAGTGCTCTCAGGGTGCTGGGCAGGGTGCCTCTTCCTGCCTCTCTCTCCTATTATGGCCCTGGCTTCCTCCACACAGGTTACAGTGCAGGTCCCAGCCCGCTTCCCTGTTGGCCACATTTCCTCCAAAGCACACTGGAGAGGTAACTCTGCCCTCTCCTGCCTGCTCTTGTCACTGAGGTGTAAGCAGTGGCTGCTTATGCCTGCTCCTCCCCACTGGTCCAGCCAAACTTCAGGTGCCTTCACCTGGTTAGTACATGCTAGGTGCAGGGAGTCGATCTGTGACGTCTCACTGGGTCCCAGCCAGGGATGTGGCCCAGTCCAAGCAAGTCACATGAATCTGCTCTGGGGAGGGAGCAACCACCTGAAGTCACTGTCACTCCCACTTTAGGCTCCTCCTGCCCGATTCCAACATGTCACCCATTTGGTCGCACCCTTCCTGTGTGTGGGGGTGTCTCATTCCCAGCAGTGACCATGAATTAATGAAGTCCTTTCACAAGCTCTGCTCTCCAATCTCCATTGGGCTCACCAACCCCCGACTTCAGTGCTGCTGTTCTTCCTGTGAGTTACGGTGGGAATGAGTTTGGGCGGCTCTGCCTGCCGGCGTGGATTCAAGCTGGTGCAAACTTGGCAGGTCACCATGAAAACACTGTGTCCCATAGTTTTTAGCTGTTTCAGTTGTAGTCCTGAAGTATTTGACGAGCTTTTTTATGTTTTAGTTTCTTCCTGTGTCAAGAGGATCCATTTCCTCTGTCTGGGTCTCTCCAGGGTATTTTATTCTGGCATATGAATTGTTTCTCCCAGGAGGCTTTGTATTTTATTGCTCACTGATCTGCCATCTTGTCACTCCTCTATCCCCTCTCTCTTTTTTTACAATAACTATAATCAATTCTTGTAGACTGTTTAGAAGTTCTACACATGTAGAACTACATGCATACCTAGCCTTTCTGTATTAGAGGGAAAAACAAATCAAAACAAGTCAACAATAGAAATTCCTAGAGAAACACAAAATGAAAAGGACATATAAAACCACAATACTAGGGGTTTGGGATTTAGTTCAGCAGCATAAGTGCCTGCCTTGCAAGCATGCTGTCATGAATTCAATTCCCGATACTGATAAAAAAAGAAAAAGAAAAAAAAAAACCACAATACTAGGTGATCTACTGTAGTCACCATGATGTCTCCTGTTATTTTCAATAAAATTGTCTATATCATCAGGCATAATATAATTAAACTTAGCAGTATATAGCACTATTAATAAAAACCAAACATTGGAGACATTATAGGACTACAAAGGCAGTTCATAATCAAACCAGAATGGGTATCTTATTGAATTCTGCCATCCTCAGTGTAGTTGCCCCTACTCCCAGACTTGACACCCTCAAGCATACCAGATTCAAATAAAATCAGTCAAGACAAAACAGTGATATAACCAATCTTCTCTGCCTTATCTCTACTATGCTATTTTTCTGTCATTGTTGTTTACTTTTCTCCTTCATTCCACTGTCTGCCCCTTTCATTGAGAACTTTCTGCCATTGTTCCTGGAATCCTGGTGATTTTCTTCTCTCTCTCTAGAATGTCCTTCAGTATTCTTTGCAGGGTTGGATTGGCAGTCACAAACTTCCCCAGTTCCTCTTTGTCGTGGAAATATCTTGTCTCTTCATTAAATTTGAGAGACAGTTTTGCAGGGTACATCAATCTGTGTTATTTGGAGGTTATTGGAGGGCTTGGAATATTTTGCTCCAAGCTCTTCTTGATTTGATAGTTTGCATTGAGAAGTCCTCTGTGATTTTGATGAGTTTTCCTTTATAGGTAGTCTGTTTCTTTTCTATGACCGCTTTTAATATTCTGTTCTTGTGATGGATTTCTGGGATCCTGATTATTATATGTCTGGGTGTAGATCTGTTTTGGTTGTAGCTGGCTGGAATTCTGTATGCCTCATATATGTGAGCATCACTTCCTATGCTTGGGAAGTTTTCCTTAATTATTTCTGTGAATAGCTTTTTTATTTCATTTGTATTTGTCCCTGCTTCTTTGTTCACATTTTTTATTCATAAGTTATACATCCTCTTGTCATCTTCTAACCTTTGTAACATTACTTCCTGGTTCCTTGTTATTTTTAAGAGATCTTTCCTTTTGCAATCATACATTGCCAACCTATCTTCAAGTTTTGAAAGTCTGTCTTTAGTTTCTGTTAAGAAGTTTTGCCAGCTTTCAATGGAGTTTTTAATTTACTGATATTCTCTTTGGATCTGTTTCATGTATTCTAGATTTTGTTTATATTCTGCATCAAAGGCTTCTCTCCTTTCTCTGGGTTCCTCCTTTCTTCCATTTGTGTCTTCTTGAGGAGTTCCCAGCATTTCTTTTATTAATCTTCTTATATCATGCTTCACCTGAGTTAGAATTTCAGATTTAAATTCATCGATGAGGTCACAGAAGTATTTCTTTATTTCCAATGAGGCCGTGTCTGATATTGCATGTTTGCTGCCCTTGGTCTTTTCTGTATTTACCTCTCCTGGGCTTATTTTCCCTGGAACAGCAGTTTTTGTTGTTTCTCCTTCTTGTCATGTTTCTTTCAGAGAGTTGAATGGTGGAGGTGTCGGGACCTTTATGTATTGCTTACAGTCCCTCTGCAGCCTACTGGCTAGGGCAGTGCTTCCCTCTCCTGTTTGTTGTTGATCTGTGAGGCACATGCAGGGGCCATGTGAGCCAGCCCCTCCCTTCTCAACCAGTGAGTGTCTTTAGTACATTTGTGTGTGCCCTGCAGATGTCACAGGTTTGAGACAGCCTCATTCCTGGCTATTGGGTCCCAACCAGGGGCATGGCCCAGCCCAAGCAGATCCCACCAATCCACTTTGGGCCAGGAGCCACTTACTGAAGCCACCTCAGTTGTTGATTCAAGCCTGTCCTCCCCAAATCCAATATGTTGTCTAGCTGGTCATCTCACTCTGGGGAATCCAGTTCCCAGCACTCACCAAAGTCCATGCAGCTCCACTTGCCATCTCCACTCCTCATTGCAGTACCTCCTCCCACCAAGGGTCTTGAGCTCACCAACCCCCACTCTCAGCAGGGATGCTACCTCAGCTCGATTGTGAGTTGCCCAACATCAAGATGTGTCCAGCACAGCTACCAGAGCATGCCCAGCTCCAGCCCTCTGTCCATGCTTCTTCTTTTTTTATTTTATTTTTTTTTTCTTTTTCATCAGTTTCTTCCTGGGTCGGGAGAATTCCTCTCTTTTGTCTGGTCTTCTCCAGGGTGTCAGATTCTAGCATCTGAGTTGTTTTTGTCAGAGAGGCTCTCTACTGTGCTACTTGTCAATCGGCCATCTTGGATCTGGAAGAATTTATTGAGAAAAAGAAAGTTTCTGTCAAAGAGGAACAGAATTGGCCTAGAAAGTAGGTTACCCACTGACCCCACTTCTCAAAGGTCTTTTACTGAGCAAAGCCATGGGGTAAGGCAGGTTCAAGGTGGGACAAAACAACAGTCAACTAATAAGATTACAAATATAGTCAGTTAGGTAATATTGATCCAATTGGTAGTCACAAGGTGGGTAGGAGGTGGGAGAAAACTATGGTCATCCAATAAGATTACAATAAGTATAATTCCTTAGGTATTATTGATTAAATAGGGATCATATGGGGAAGCAAGTCACACAGCAAGTGCACATGGGACAGGCAAAGACTTTCCTGGAACGGATGGGTTAAGAAGGTTTTGTCACCCAACCCAAGGTGACTGATGTATATTCAGAATATCAATCAATACTGTTCATCTATAGGGGAAGTATGCAGGTGTAGTTGCTCTTTTTTTCTTGAAAACCTGGCCTGAATGTGACCTCCAGCCACAGTCATCTTCTGCATTGACCTTTTGAGGTCCAGTCTTGTGTGACTGCCTAAAATACTTCCAAATAATTTAGCTATCTATAATAACATTAGCATTTGCATACGGGATAATGTAGGGGCTAAAGTTTTTTTTCTGTTCTATACTGATGCTCAGTTATTTAAGTACTATTTATCTTTTTTGTCCATCAAATTGTAAAGGAAATTTTAAAACTAATAAGTCTGCCACCATATTCAAGGACAGGAAAGGCAGGTATGGTCTGTCCCCATAATTAGAGAGTGTCAAGACTCAGCTAGCCTTGGCATTTCAATGCCACATATAAGATAAGTGTAACTCAGACAAAAGTACATCTTGTTATGTTACCCGTTTCAAAGTTTCAAGGAGTTACAATTCAGATGCTTGGCTCAGTCTAGGACAGTAATTGTTTTTTCCTGCTCATCCTGGCCCTAACTTTCCTGCAATAGGATAAGTAACCCCCAACTAGCCTGAAATAAATCTGCCTAATAACATATGATAAAACAATATGCAACCAATTATAGAAAGTCCTGTTTACCAGCCTTTTTGTATTTCCTGCTATCCTTTTGTATTTCCTGCTAACAACACATATGTGTTTGATTAACTCCAAGATGGGGCTGATGATCTGGAACTGAGATTCTCATGAGCCTGCCAGTGTAAATAAAACTGTTTGTCTTCCAAGTGCCTCCAGTATTGCATGTCTTCCATCTGGCTCAGTCCCACTTTCCACTACAGAATTTCTTTGACCTTTTGAAAATCATTTGACCATATATTATTGAGTCTGTTTTGGGGCACTCTTTATTTTCCATTAGTTTATGTGCTAACCCTTTCATTAATACTATAAATGTTGGCCAGGCATATAACTCAGCAACACAGTGTCTGTGTGGCAAGCACAAGGTTCTGAGTTCAATTCATGGTACCAAAAAATAAAATGAAACAAAAAATACTATAAATATTATACTTTCATATAATTTTACCTAGAAAAAGGCATAATACATAGTTGGTTTTTTAGAAGATATTAGAATACAGGTGATAATGTCTTCTACTTTAAAATGTTTCTTTAATTTTTAGGACTTGGCTCTGACTTTGGTTTGGAGAAATGTCAAGAAATATTTTAGGGTTTTCTACATTCTCCTAAGTTTTTGGAATACAACTGTAGGAAGAAAGAACCATTTGCCTATAACTATTTGGTGGACCCAGGTTCCCTTGGTTTTGCCTGATTCATGCTCTTCTTCACTCTGCAATCCTTGGAAAGATCAATGCCCATTTGTAAAATTTCCTTGAGAGGATATTTGTGGGATATTATTATAGACAGCTAAGTTAGGCAGAAATATTATAGCAATCTGACAGGGATAAGTCCTTGAAGTAGTCAGTGCAGAAGATACCTTCTGACTGTGGGTGGAGGTGCAGTCCTTGAAGGTCAAACCTAAAGACAAAAGATGAAATGATTATACCTACATACTTCCCCTAGAGACAAAAACTAAAGATTGAGGAATATTCTAAATAGGTGTAAATCACCTGGGTGGAGGGCTAGGAAGAGTCCCTGACCCACCTTCCAGCAAGGTCCTTGTTTTTTCCATGCATACTTGCTACTTGACTTCCTTCCCCATTAATCAATATTACCTAAGTGACTATACTTGTAATTTTGCTAGTTGATCACAGTTTTGTCTCACCTTATACCCACCTCATGATTTTGTTCTATAAACTTTCCCTAAGAAGTGGAATTCTCAGCAATCCTCTTTCTGGGTCTCCTTCCTCTATCTTAGAAGCATTCTGTACCTCAATAAATATTTCCTGCTCTTTATCTCAGTTGTTCCTTAGAATTCATCCTTCAGTTTTTAGGATGTGCTGTTGTGTTGTTGAAGTGAGCACAAGAGATTTATAATATTTCCTTTATATTATTTGATTACCCTGTATCAATATGATTAATTTGACATGTTCACATTAGTTCTTTTAAAACTATTAATTCACTTAGTTATTCATCATATATTGAATTGTTGATTTCATTCCTGTGATATGCAACTAGAAATAATGAAATTGTAGAGGTTAAGAAAACCAAATCTCAGCTTTTATGGTGCTCATGTGTAGTATGGAAAAAGATTTACATAAAGAATTACAGGGTATTGTGGTGCTCAAGTGGGCACCTGTTAAATGTAAAGCATTGGCATCCCATTGGAAGTGGCCTGCCCTGCTCACTTTCTCTTCACCAGTTACTAGTCAGTGACTGCTCAATTTTCTTTAAATCTAAGACCATTCTTTAGTTTCATCTCACTTTCAAGAGATGACCATAACAGTGGAAACAGGTCACAGGGGTGATCAGAAGGGAACTATCATAATCATTTGTCCTGCTTCCCAGATTACAAACCCACTAGCATTTGTCCTCTTTCTTTCTGAGAGTTTTATCTTCTTAACAAAAACCAGTCTTTCAGGGAGAGATCACATTCTTTTTGACCTTTTTTGTCTTCTTAGGAGTCTTGAGCCATAGATTATCTCTCTTCTTACCTAAATCTATAGCCTTTTCTTTTCCCCACGGTGCTTAAATCTGCAAATCCATTCCAATACAAATAAGGAAGAATTTTCAGCTGAGTGCAGTGGCACAAGCCTATAATTCCAGCATTCAGGAAGCTGAGACACAATGATCATGAGCACAAGGCCAGCCTGAACTACATAGTAAGACCCTGTCTCTGAATAACCCCAAAAAATAGAAAAATAAAAAACTCTCTTTGTCTGTGCATCCTTTTTGGCTGACACCTCATTCTCTGTCCTCTTTTATTCAAAACTTCTTTAAAAGTCACCTATATAATGTCTCCACCTCCCCATAATCATTTGTCAGGCTGGCTTCCACAACTGACCAGATTCACTTTTCTAAGGTTACTTAATACTGTCACCATTGGTTAGTCTGGGAATTCTCTCTGCAGTTCTTATCTCTTTCACCTTCTACTTCTGCCTTCTTCTACCTTCCCCAGGCCTTGCTGACTTGATGTTCCTGGGTCTTCTACATTTTTCCGGCATTTTCTTTCAATCTTCTTTGCTATCTCTCCATGCTTACTTGAATCTTGAGTGTTGGAGCTTTTTTAGGCTTATCCTTTGTTGTCTTTTCCACTAGACTAGAGAGCTCCCTCCTCCTCCTCCTTCTTTCTTCTCCTCCTCCTCCTTTTTCTTCTTCTCTTACTCTTCCTCCTCCTCCTCCTCTTCTTCTTCTTTGTGTTAATGGGGGGTGAACCCATGACCTTGTCCCAAGCAGGTGCTTGTGCCACTGAGCTAAATCCCCAGCCCAACAGCTTTCTTGATAATTTCAGTCATCTTCATAATTTTCTTTTTGATTTCTAAACCTCTATGTTCAACTACTATTGACCTGACAGCTTTGCTCAGCTATTCCACAACCAACTCAAATTTAACATTTTAAAACTAAATATTTACTCTTTTTAATTTTTTTAATTTTAAAGAGAATAAAACAAAGAAAACAACAACAAAAAAACCAGAACAAAGCAAATGAGAACAGAATAATGCAAGCAACACAGCACTTAACAACAAGACAACAGGACATCAACAGTGGCTACCATAATGTCTACTGTTTTCTTTGAAATAGTTTATCATACTTTCACACACAACAATAGCACACATAACGAAATAGTATAAAACCATTCAAAAGAATGAAAGCATTACAGGACTTCAAAACCAGATATCAGGAAATGAATAATGGCTACTATAATATCTCATTTTCCTCAAAAAAGTTGTTCATAATATCACACATAACAAAATCAAATAAAACACAACAGGATAGAACCAGTCAAAACAGAAGAACAAAAGCATGATAGGACTTCAAAACAAGATGACAGGAAATCAACAATGGCTATCATAATGTCTTATTTTCTTCAAAATAGCTGCTCATACTATCACACATAATAAAATCAAACAAAACAAAACAGAATAAAACCAATTAAACAAATGAATGAAAGCATTATAAGACTTCAAAACAATATAATAGGAAATCATGATTACCATAATATATCCCATTATATTCAAAGTAGTTGCCCCTTCCATCTGACAGAGTAAAATCTAACAAAACAAGACAGAGAACAGAACCAAACCTAACAAAATTGTGAAAACAATACAAGAGTTCAAGACAAGACAATAAAAAATTAGCAGTAGTTACCACCTTTCCCTCCCAGGTGTTTCCTTTCCTATCACTCTTATAATAACTATTTTGCTTTTGGAGCCCATTAACTCCTTCTGTTTTTAAGCTAGGGTTCACGCGTATGAGTTCAAACTGTTTCACCCATGAACATGATCTCCAGTTGGGTCCTTTGACCTACAAGAGCCTTGAGATTATTCTACTTTATAGCTGGGTAGCTTTCCACAGTGTGGAAATACCATATATTTCTTATCTATTCTGCAGTTGATGAGCAAGTTACTCTTGCTTTTTTTTTTTGGCCTCCTGTCACATGGAGCAACTGTTTTCTCTCCTTTGATTTTCAGTTTATGAATTTCCTTTCCAATTGAATGTGTTTCTTGTATACAGTACATTGATGGATCTTGTTTTTTGTTCCACTCTCCCTGTGTTTCTTTTTATTGCTGACCTGAGGCCATCTACATTAATGGTTACAACCAGCATACATCGGTTTGTCTCTGCCCTGCTATCCTCCTGTTGTTGGCCCTCCACTTTTCCCCTTTATTCAGTTGCCTGTCTTCTTTGGCAAGTCTCCTCTGCTGCTGTTCCTGGAACCATGGTCATCTTTATCTCTCTCTAGAATATCTTTTAACACTCTCTGTAGGGTTGGTTTGGTAGTAATGAATTCCTTCAGTTGTTCTTTATCATGGAAGTATCTTGCTTTTCCATAAGATTTGAAAGATAGTTTTTCAGGTAGATCAATCTGGGTTGGAAGTTGTTTTCTTTCAGAGTTTGAAACACTTCACTCCAAACTCTTCTTGACTTGATGTTTTGTGTTGATAAGTCTGCTATGATTCTGATTGATTTTTCTTTATAGGTGATCTGTTTTTTTTTTCTCTAACAGCTTTTAATATTCTTTTCTTGAGCTGAGTGTCTGGGATCTTGATTATTATGCACTGGGGTGTAGATTTATTTTGGTTATGGCTAGTTGGAGTCCTATATGCCTCACTTATCTGCATGCCAGATTCATTTCCCATGTTTGGGATGTTTTCTTCTATTACTTCTGTAAATAGCCTTTTAATTTCATTTGTGTTTACCCCTGCTTCTTCACCAACACCTATCACTCTTAAATTATGCTTCTTTGCATCATCTTGTAGCTGTTCAATTGTTGTTTCCTGGTTCCTTGTTATTTTTAAGAGATCTTTCCTTTCACAATCACTAGCTGCAATCCTGTCTTCAAGATTTGAAAGTCTATCTTCAGTGTCTTTAAAGCAGTTTTGCCAGCTTTTGATTGACTTTAATTTCCTGGATTTTTCTTTGAATATGTTTCATGCATTGTAATTTCTTTCTATATTCATTCAAGCTTTCCATCATTTTCCTATGCTCCTCTTTTTTTCTTTAATCTAAGTCTACTTTAGACCTGCTAAACAATTCTTTCAGTATGTTTGTGATTTCTTCTTTTACCTGAGACATTATTTCTGATTTGACTGCTTTTAAAATCTCATGAAGTTGTTTCTTTGCTTCAGTTGCTATCCTCCTAGAGATTTCAGGTGTGTGACTTCCATTTTCTTCCATGACGGTATCTCCCAGACTTGTTCTGTGTGGGCTGGAGGTCTGAAATTGCTTTTGATCTTTCATCTTGACATTCTCCTGGGTTCCTCCCAACAAGCTGGTTGTGGGGCCCCAGGCACTTCCCACATTGGCTGCCCACTACAGTATAGGGGACTGAGACAGGCATCTGGGTTCCTCTAACACCAGATTACAGGGAGGTAGCAGAGCATGAAGCAGGCTTCTCAAGACCTGTGCAGCTACACTGGGGCTTCCCTGATGATCAGGGGTGTGGGGAGGTGGGACTGCTTCTCTCAGTCTGTGTATCTACACTGGGACTTCTGTGATGGTGGCAGGCACACTGGGGTGGGTTTGTCCAATACTGCTAGTGGGTGATGGCTGCCCAAAGGAATCAAGGGCCTCCAATGGTAGCCTACAGGTGCACAGAGTTTATCTTGCTGTGTGTCCCTGCTTCTGTTAGCCATCCACAGGAAAGGACCCTCCGGTGGCAGCTCCCTGCAGGTAGAGGTGGTTCTGCTGGCTCTCTCTGCTGTATCTGCCCCACTCAGTGAGCCCCCTCTGCCACTGTTTGCTTTGCCAATGGCTGTTGGAGTCCATTTGGGCACAGTGCTGGCCCTCTGAGTCCTAGCTGGTTACCTGTGGGTATCTGTGATTATCTAAATATTTACTCTTAATTGCCCCAACCCTTATTTTCTTTCAAGTATCCTTTTTCCAGGAAATTTTTCAAAACATTTGTCCATATGCTTATATTAGATATGTCCTTAACGCCTTGTCTACATGTACATTTTTCTTGTCCTATCAACACTGCCTCAGAATGAAATATTGAATCCATCCAAATCTCCCTCACCCCACCAATCATTACTTATATAAAAATCATTTCTTTGGGTTTCTGTTTACTACAGCTGTTCACTTACAATCTATTCCCTACAGAGAACTCAATCATATTTTAAAAGTGTTACATATCAGTTGCTCACTTTAAATCTTTCAATGTCTTATAATTAAAATAAAATCCAGATGCCCAGCAAACTCCAGGCAGTGAGTGGCTGGAAACTCAATTGCTGGCTGTGACTGAGTGCACTGTGGTGCCATCCCAGTGCACAGGGTGGACTCTCAACCCTGCTCCCAGGCAGTAAGACCACACTCTGCATATGGGGCCAGCCTAAGAAGCAGGAAAGGGATAGGTGGCCCTAGCCTGGCCACACCCAGTGAACTCCAGGCAGCAAGTGGGCCCAGAATCCAACCCCGGGTGAGATCTGGGTGGCATCCCAGTGCATGGGGCAAACTCAGAACTTCCCTCTCAGGGGAACCCTGGAATACCACAGAGTAACTGTACTAAATTGAAGGGAGATTCAGTAACTGCCTCACCCAAACAGAAGATCTCAGCAGGCCCCAGTCAGTGTGGTGACTATACCCCTAAAATAGAGGTGTATAGTGGGTAAATAGGGCCAGTAGTAAAGCCCCCTCCAACTAACTGTAAGGCCTTGGTGAGTCTGACAAGAGTGTGAGTGACCCCCTCCTACACACAGAAAATATCAGGCAGAGTGAAAATGGCAAATCAAAAAAGCAAAATGCCATCTCAAACATCAAGTCCACCTGGAGCAAGTACAGGAGATACTGAAATAGAGGACTTCAAAAATAACACACTGGAAATCTCTGAAAAGATAGCAAGTGAAATAAAAAACAACTCCATGAGGCTATAGGGGAAAGCAAATTAGAAGTACTTTCCCATGTAAAGACAGAAATAACAACCTTAGTAAAGGAGTTGTGAGTGCAGCTAAAGAAGAAACAGAAAAAAAGTACAGGAGCATGGGAAACTGATTGAGACCTTGAATGAACAATATAGAAAACATGCAGAATTCATGAAACAAACTCAAAGAGACGCCCAAGAAACAAAAAATTCTATTGAAAGCATGCAAAACCACTTAAATGAAGCTGAGGATAGGATTTCAGACCTTGAGGACAGGACCACAGTTAGTGATCAGGAAAGGATAAAACTTTTAAAAATAACAAAGCAGCATAAAATGACATTCCAGAAGTTTCAAGATGATTCCAAGAGCAACAATATAAGATTAATGGACATTAGTGAAGATGCAGGAGTCAATGCAAATGACATACATAAAATATTCACAGAAATAATAACAGCAAATTTCCCAAACATGGGGAAAAAAATCTGATATGCAGATAAGTGAGGCATATAGAATGCCAAACAGTCACAACCAACATAAATCCACACCCAAACACATAATAATTAAGATCTCAGACATGCAGCATAAAAACAGAATGCTAAAAGCTGTTAGAGAAAAGACACAACTCACCTATCAAGGAAAGCCCATTAGAATCACAGCAAACTTTTCAACACAAACCCTCAAGGCAAGAGAAGCTTGGAGTGAGGTATTTCAATCCCTGAAAGGAAACAACTTTCAACCCAGACTGATGTACCCAACAAAACTTTCATTCAAATTTAATGGAGAAAAAAGACATCCATGACAAAGAACGTTTGAAGAAATTCACACCCACCAAACCAACCCTAGAAACAGTACTGAAAGATATAATAAGCAGAGATAAAAATGGCCACAATCCCCAGAACAGCAACAGAAAGAAACCACCAGGCAGGGCAAGCAATTAAATAAAGGGGAAAAGCAGGAAGCAAACAACTGGAAAATAACACAGCAAAGTCGAGCCAGTACATATCAGTGATACCCATAAATGTAAATGGCCTCAATTCACCTATCAAAAGAAATAGATTGACAGAATGGATCGAGAAACATGATCCCACAATATGCTGTATATAAGAAACACATCTGACCCAAAAGGAAACTCATAGATTAAAAGTCAAAGGATGGAAAGCAATATCCCATGCAACAGGAAACCAGAAAAAAGCAGGGGTAACTATTCTAATTTCAGACAACATGAACTTCAAATCTAAAATGATTAAAAAGAGAAAAAAAGATCACTACACACTTATTAGTGGAAAAACTCAAGAGGAAGCACTAACAATTATAAACACATATGCATCAAACACAGGAGCACCCAACTATATAAGACAGATACTAATGGACATGAAAAACCAAACACACAAGAACACAATTATAATAGGAGACCTTAACAGCCCATTGTCACAAAGAGACAGATCAACTAGACAAAAAGTCAGCAAAGAAATAATACAACTGAATCATACCTGTAAGCAATTGGGGTTAGTAGATGTTTACAAAGTGTTCCACCTAATCACATCAGAATACACATTTTCTCAGCTGTGCATGGGACATTCTCCAAAATAGACCATTTATTACACCATAAAACATTCTTAAGTAAATGCAAAGGTATTGAAATTATCCCATGCATAATATCTGACCATAGCACACTGAAATTGGAAATCAATGGCAAAAGGAATTGCAAAACCTGCATAACTACATGCAAATTAAATAACAACCTTTTGAACAACCAGTGGGCTACAGATGAAATTAAAGAAGAAATAAAGAAATACCTACAATTCAATGAAAACATGGAAACAACATACTATAATCTGTGGGATGCAATGAAAGCAGTCTTAAGAGGGAAATATATAGCAATAAATTGTCACATCAAGAAAACAGAACGAGCACAAATAAACAACCTAATGCTCCATCTCAAGCTTCTAGAAAAAGAAGAGCAAGCTAAACCCAAAGCTCATAAAAGAGAAGAAACTGTAAAGATTAGAGCAGAAATCAATGCAATTGAAACAAAAAACAATACAGAAGATTAATGAATCAAAAAGCTGTTTTTTGAGAGAATAAACAAAAGTGACAAACCCCTAGATAATCTTATCAAGAGAAAGAACGAAAAAAACCCAAATTCAAGCAATAAGGACTGAAAAAGGGGAAATTACTACAGATCACATGGAAATTCAAAAGATCATGAATACCTACTGTGAAAATCTCTACTCACATAGGATGGAAAACACAGAGGAAATGGACAGATTTCTAGAAACATATGAACTACCAAAGCTCAACCAAGAAGATATAGCAATTTTGAAAACCCAATATCAGCTATTGAAATTGAAAATGTAATGAAAAACTTACCAACAAAGGAAAGCCCAGGTCCTGATGGATTCACAGCTGAAATCTACAAGAAATTTGGAGATTTGATGCCAATAGTTCTTAAACTCTTCAGTGAAATTGAGAAGAAAGCAATCCTCCCTAAATGATTCCTAGAGGCAAGTATTACTCTGATACCAAAACCAGAGAAAGACCCAACCAAAAAGGAGGACTATAGGCCAGTCTCACTAACGAACATTCAAACAAAGATTCTCAATAAAATACTGGCAGATAGAATGCAGCAAATCATCAAGAAGATTATACATCATGAACCAAGTGGGGTTCATTCCAGGGATGCAGAGATGGTTTAACATACACAAATCAGTAAATGTGATACACCAAAAACAAAACCACATGGTCATCTCAATAGATGTAGAAAAGGCTTTTGATAAAATCCAACACATGTTTATGATAAAAAAAAACCCTTCAGAAACTCAGAATACATGGTGTCTACTTCAATAAAATTAAAAAAAAATAAAATAAAATACAGGCCATCTATGACAAACCAACAGCCAACATTATACTAAATGGACAAAAACTGAAAACTTTCACTTTAAAATCAGGAACAAGACAAGGATGTCCAATATCATCACTCCTTTTCAATATAGCTCTGGAAACACTAACCAGGGTAATCAGACAAGAGAGAAATAAAAGGAATAGAGACAGGAAAGGAAGAAGTTAAACTATGGCTATTTGCAGATGACATGACACTCAATATAAAAGACCTAAAAAACTCCATTAAAAGACCACTAGATGTAATAAACAAGTTCAGCAAGGTAGCTGGATACAAAGTCAGTGCTCAAAAATCAATAGCATTCCTGTACACAAACAACTCACTGAGAGAGAAATTATGGAAATATCACCCTTTACAATAACATCTAAAAAATGAAGTACTTAGGAATCAACCTAACTAAAAATGTAAAAGACCTATATGCTGAAAATAACACTATGCTAAAAAAGGATATTAGGAAATGGAAAGATATTCCTAGCTCTTGGCTAGGAAGAACCAACATTGTGAAAGTGGCCATACTCTCAAAACTGTTATATAGATTTAACACAATCCCCAATCAAAATACCATTGACATACCTCACAGATCTAGAGAAAACACTCCTAAAATTCATTTGGAAACAGAAGAAACCTAGAATAGCAAAGGCAATTCTGGGCAACAAAGGCATCTTAATTCTCGACTTGAAACAGTACTATAAAGCCACAGTGATAAAATTAGCATGGTACTGGCAAAGAAATAGACCTGAGGATCAATGGAACAGATTAGAAGATGCAAGCACAACTACAAAGACACTCAGCCACCTGATATTTGACAAAAGGGCTAAACATGTTCACTGGAAAAAAGGATAGCTTCTTTAATAAATGGTGTTGGAAAAATTGGCTCTCCACATGCTGAAGACTGAACCTAGATGCATGCCTATCACCATGCACAAAACTAAAGTCTAAATGGATCAAAGACCTAAATATCAAAACAGAAACACTAAATGTACTGGAAGACAAGGTAGGCAGAAGTCTTGGAGACACAAGGTTAGGCAGAGAATTCATGAACAAAATGAAAACTACATGGGAAGCACTTTGAAGAATCAACAAATGGGATCTCATATTATTGAAAAATTTCTGCACTTCAAAAGAAATCACCAACAGAGTGAAAAGAAAACCCACAGAGTGGGAGAGAATTTTAGCCAGCAACCCTTCAGACAAAGGACTTATATGCAGAACATATAAAGAATTGAAAGGCATCAAGCCTCCCAAATTCAAAGACCCTCTCCAAAAATGGGCATCTGAGATGAACACACAGTTCTCAGAGGAAGATATACAAAAGGCAAATAAATACATGAAGAAATGTTCACCATCACTGGTCGTTCGAGAAATGCAAATTGAAACAACATTGAGATTTCACCTCACTCTGGAAACAATAGCTGCCATCACAAAATCAACTGATAACAAATGTTGGTGAGGCTGTGGGGAAAAAGGAACACTGCTCCGCTATTGGTGGGAGTGTAGACTGGTGCAACCACTATGGAAGTCAGTATGGAGAATTCTCAGAAGAGTAGGATTGGAAGCTCCATTCAATCCAGCTATTCCCCTCCTGGGTATTTTCCCAGAAGAACTGAAAAGTTCATATCACAGTTATATATGTGCACTCATGTTCATAGCAGCACAATTTGTAATAGCTAAATCTTGGAAACAACCAGGATGCCCATCAACTGCAGAGTGGATGAAAAAGATGTGGTATTTTTTTTACAATGGAATATTACTCAGCTATAAAAATTGGATGACCTTGAGGCCTTCATAGGTAAATGGAGACAACTTGAGACTATCCTCATTAGTGAAATAAATAAGAATCATATTTATAAATATCACATTGTGTCTCTAGTATAAAAAGTAATAAGTATTATAAGAGTAATAAAACACCAAATGTGTAATTGCTATTATAAAAAAGAGAGGAAAAGAAAGTGCTGTAAGGGATATAACTGCATGAATGTTTGAGTGTGTAAAATGGATGAACATATTCCTGAATCTTAGTTGGATAGTTGAGCAGAACTGTTTTCAGTCTCACTGTTTGAATGTCTACTATATATCTTTTAATTTTTTAACTTGAACAACTATATCCAAGACAATATGTAGTTTATCAACTAGTGATTTCTCAGTGTTTTTTTCTTTTTTCTTTTAGAATTCTTTATTGTTGCTACCCTTTTTTCTGTTTTGCTTTTTTTCTCTTTAAATAAAATTTTTAAAAAATGTGTAATTGCTATTGTACAAAAGAGAAGCAATAGGAAGTCCTATAAAAGATATAATTGTGCATATATTTAAGTGTGTAGGATTGATAACTATATTTCTAAGTTCTTGTTGGATTGTTGAACAGATCTGTTTGCAGTCTCACTGCCTGAATGTTCACTTTGTATGCTTTAATTTTGTAACTTGAACAACTATTTCTAAAAGGACAATATGTAATTTATCAACTAGTGATTTCTTACTGTTTATCTTTTTTTAATTCTGTAATATTTCTACCCTTTTTCTGTTTTTTCTCTTTAAATAAAATTTAAAAATAAAATAAAATAAAATCCATATTCTACTTGATTGACAAGTCCTGGTATGATCTGAATCCTACCTTATTTCCTCAGGATCTTTTCTCACCATCCCACCTCACACACTGCCCTGCCTCAGGTCCTTAGCACATGCACCTTAGAATATGTCCTCTTTCACACTTCACATCATTAAACTTTATTCATTTTTCAGGTCCAGTTTAAATGTATTTGCTCAAGCAGACTTTTCTTGTTCCTATCAATGTAAAGGAATTGCCACCAATCTAAGTACAATATTATCACAAATATACATAACATATATATATATATATATATATATATATATATATATATATATATATCTGATAGTTGCTTAATATTTATATTTCCCATAAAACTAAAATTCCTTTAAGGTAGGAACCATGTTTGTCTTTTTTTGCTTATGCCTCTGGTGGCTGGCTTAGTGTCTGGTGAATAGTAGCTACATTAATGTATTTGCTTTTTACTGCTTGCTGTAAAAAAACTAATTCAAATTTAGTGCCTTACCAAATTTATTCTCTTTCTGTTCTAGATGTCAGAAGTTATAACTGAATCTCATAAGGCAAAAAATCAAAATGTCATCAGCATTGATTCCTTTTGGGGTCACCAGTAGAAAATCCATTTCTTTGCTATTTCCAACAACCAGAGCTGCATTCCTTGTACTCCTTGGATCATAGCCTCTTATCTATCTTCAAAACCAGCAGTGTGGCATCTTCACTTCTCTAGTTCTGTCTTCACATCACCTTCTTTCTTTTTATCTTTCTCTTCTCCCTCATCTCAAAATCCTTAATCACATCTGTAAAGTCACTTAGTTCATATAATTGATTTATATTCCTCGGGATCAGAAATGAGATTTGAGGGGACTATTATCTTCCTACCACATAGAGTAATTGTCAAAGTGAATTCGTGAATGAGGCAAGGGGATTATGAGTATTTTACAGGGGAAGAAGTATTTAAACTGTGTTTCGACAGATTATTGTCACACAAACAGAGGAAGTGCATTACAGAAAGAAGGAAATACATGGACAAAGGCCCAGAAGACAGAGGAAGGATTTTTTGCTTGGAGATGCAAGCAAGAGTGGCTTTTTAGGAAAGATGGAGAAGACGTTGCAAGTTAGCAGGTGACTCAAGGCTGGATTTCATGTAACTGGCAGGTGTCATGCAACATGTCAAAGACTGTATATTAATCACTTGTGTGTTTACTGCAGTTCATTCATTTGGATCCTGCGTATCTCTCCAGTTTTTTCTCATACCACCCCAGTTCAAACAAGCAATTATTGATCAGATTTTACTCTTTTGATTGTTGTTTGTTTATTTTTAGTACCATGAGATGACTTGGCAGCAACTAAAACAGAGAACACTTGACTTGAACAGAGCAAAATGGTTGAGAAGAAATAAAATGTTACCAGTTATTAGAAGGTCATTTTGGGGTATCATATAGAACACCAAAAATAACACATGAAAAGATCTTACATGAAAGCTCTGTGTTTTTATAGGATGCTTTTATGTCTTCAGATGCTTCAGATAAAAGTATTATGAATTAGAAAATTTAAATATGCATAACAAAGAAAATAAAAACCACCCTTCATCCAGGGATAAATACAATGAATATTTTGATATGTGTACTTCTAGAATTTATTTAATATTATATACCATGAAATTCAAAGTATTTACCATGAAATAGTAAAACATGCCCAAAAAATGCAAAGAAAAATAAAACAAATATTCAGCTTAAGAATGAAAACATTACTGATGGCTGGAGATATAGCTCAGTGGCACAAGCAGCTGCCTGGCAAGTGCAAGATCCTGAGTTTTATTACCAGTACCAAAATACAGTAATTAATTTTTAAAAGTTACTGATCCAATTAAACCTCCCTATTTATAATTCTTTGAAATTGACATATCAGTCTTGTATATCTCTTTATGAACTACATATGAATGCTTACCTAAATAATATGTATTACTGTCATGCTTTGAAATATTGTATAAAATGCATCATATTGTGTATGGTTCATCCACAATATTTTCTGAGTAAATATTATATTTGTTATACTCAATCATCTTGATGCATTCCACTCTAATTTCTTTACTTTTTTATAGCTCTATAGTGTGCTACATTGTAGATACCCATTAAACAATGATGAATCATTATCATACATCAGACAGATTACCATATTAAAGTGAATTCTTTCTGAATTTCTGTTCTGTTTTATTGATCTTTTGTCTTATTTATCTTTTTTTGCACTTAATTTCTATGACTTTATAATAAATGTAGACATCTGATATAAATAAACCCTGCACTAAAGCTTGAAATTGTCTTGAATAGTTTTGATTCTTTATTCTCCCATTTAAATTTAGAATTACCTTGCTAATTTCCACTTCTAAAGAATCCTTGAGTTTTTTCATTAGAATTGTATTAAATTTATTTGTTTTTCTGAGAGATCTGACATTCTGTGATATAAGTCTTTCTGACCCTAAACACTATAAATAAGGTAGCTCTGTATTTAAAGTTTCTTTAGTATTTTCAATAGCATTTAATAGGCTTTCACACAAATATCTTATATTATTGACTTGTTCACAAATATTTTTATTTGCTGTTGATGCTATAAACATTGTTTTAGAATGTATTTATATACATGTTCACTGGATTTCATAGGAAGCCAAATGACTTTTTGTAACATTTATCTTACATAGGGTAACTGGCATACTATTATAATGATTTTAATAACTTATTTCTATTTCTTGCTGTTACAATTCATGCATCCAGGTTTTAAATTTACTTACTGTATTTCTCAGTTTTGCAATTTCTGGTTGGCTCTTTCTTAGTTTACAATGTTTCCTCTCATGGTTTAAGCAAAGCATTTATATTAATGACCATATTAATAATGTTATTACACAACATCTGTCTGTAAATTCTAATGTTTGTATTCCTGTTTTTGTTATTTATTATTTTACTTGATTCTGGCTTGAGATTTTTTTTTTGAATCTTCATTTGTTTTTCAATCTTTCATAGTTGGACCAATTGCAATTATGTAGTTGTCTGAGATTTGGGATGATGTTACTTTCCATCACGATGGTTTTCCCTCTATAAACATCTAAGCAGGTTAGCAAGCCACAGTTTGAGTGTTTTGCAGGCCAGAATAAAATTCTTACCCCATTTTTCCAGATTATTATCTTTGTCTTAAGCCAGAGGAAAGGATATTATATTAGAGCTTCACTGTGTTTGAGAATCACCAAACCTTCATACAGCTGAGTTTTCTTTGCTGCTCACCATTTTGCCATTTTCCCAGAAGTTCTAGATAACTTTTGAGTACTTATAAAAACCAAAAGTAATACTTAGAATCTTAAAATAGAACAAACACACTAATATGTCTATATATGTTTATAAATAGTAAGCCATTAATAATAAAACCTTAAGTAGTATTTCTAAATTAAATATATATCCTTATTTGTTGTTTCATCTTTAAGTATAATGTATTTTTTCCCTTACAGAATATATTTACTCTATAATTTCCATACAGAATAAGAAGTTATATTTCCTATCATTATAATGACTTCCTAATTATCTTTCAATCAATTTTTTGTTTAAATTAGATATTAAGAATGATTAAACTTCGTAAGCTAAGATTTAAAATTAGAAATTGTTCCTTTTTAAAACACACTTTTATATTTTTTATGAACTCAGAAAATCTTTTCATTTTAGGAAAAATAAGATGAATTAATAGTATTAATACAACAGAGTGGTTAACAATGATAGTTTGTCACTCTTGGGGTTATATCCCAGGTATGTTGCCATCTACTCTCATAACCTTGGACAAGCCATTTAAACCTTTTATGTAACACTTTTCTTCTGTAAAATGAAAACAATAATACCTTTTCATGTGTTATTATGGTAATTTTACAAGTCAGCTATTGGGTAGGTGCCAAATTTTTAAAAAATCATCATTATCTTCTTATTCATCATCATCATCATCATGTTTTCAAAGTGAAAGAGTTAAACAAAATAATACAAGGAAGCACTGCCATTACCAAAAGTTGAAATTTGGTTTCACAAGAAAAGTATTTATTTATATAAAGTCTTTAATGGTAAAGTGCATACTGGGGAAGAAAGAAAGGGGGATTTTTGGGGTTTCTTGTGCTGGATGCGATGTGCTTCTGCACACCTCTTTCAGTTAAACCTGATAATAAATAACTCCAGAAGGGAAGTAGTATATGCTTGTTTTACATATGAAATTTGAAGCTAAGAAGGGATAAATGGTTTGATAAGAAAATATGCCTCTTATCTTGAAGAATCACTATTCAATCCATTTCTTTGGCTTCAAATGCCATAAGTGTTTTAACTAAATTTCTAAATTAGAGTTGCTGTGGGGAGTATTCAAATTGGAGTGTCCACTCTTACCTGAGTAGATATGAACCAAGTGCATGAGCTTGCATATAGAACAAGTTTTAATGGCCTTCGCATTTTATTGTTTCCCTCATCTACAATAATCACACTCAGAGAACCTCAGAATCCAAAGGGCAAGAAACTATGCCTGCTACCTGTGTATAGTTTGACCTTACTGGCTCTTTTTTGCTTGCAGTTGGAACCTTTCACACCTTGGACAGCACCTTCCTTGGAAGATAAATTGTGGAGCTGGATCCTGGCTGACTGTACCTCCTGCAGTTCTACGGGCAAGTTACACTAATTATCACTCATAGGGCTGAAGAAGTTGCCTGACACAGCAAGACTGACATTTCTTCCTGCACAGTTCCTTCCTGTTCATTGGCAGTGGCTGGAGAATTCTGATAACAGTTCGCTGGTTGGATTCCAGGGGAGTAGCTAACTCCTTCCACAGACGCCTTCACAACTATTTAAAGCATCACTTTGGACCTGCGACACCAGAAAATGAAACAACGAGTGGAAATTAACAACCAGTCTGTGACCCACTTAAGTAGATGTTTTGTCTCTTGCCAAAAGTCTGCCAGAGATTGCACACTGAGCTAATGGCTTAGGGTCTTTGTTTTCATCACTGTGAGATGGAAATTACAAAATAGTTTCCTAATTCCCTCACTTGACTGTTTCCTTTTCTTTTCTCACCTCTTTTCTTTGTGATGTTTTTCTAATTACCATACTTAATTACTTCATATAACAAAAACAAAGGCCTAGAAAGGTAATTGATTCAAACCATTATGGATATTGACATGTTAAATTTATACTTATTGTGTGATATCAAACTTGTGGAATTTGAATAAAGATACTGCATTTTTCTATCAGTTGTGGGCAATGTGTGGCATACTCAGAGTGATTTGTGGATGTTCTTTCAAGACCTTCCAAACTAGGGATTTTGTCTACAGTTACAGCTCAGTATTTTTGTTTTGTTTTGATTTTTTGTTTTTGTTTTTGCTGTTTACGGACACTATTTCACTATTGTAGCTCAGGCTGGACTTGAATTTACTATGTAACCCAGGCTGGCCTCGAACTCAGAGCAATTCTCTTGCCTTAGTCTCCCAAGTCTGGGATTACAGGTATGTGTTATCATGCTCTGCTAGTTACATCCTCTTTATGTTTTACCTACCTATACTGTCTATCACTGTCCAATAAAAATTTAATGTGGTCCATATATGTCAAGTTAAAATTTCTAATAGTAACCTTAAAAAATTATTATCTCAATATGTAATAAATATAAAAACTTATTAATAAGGTATATCACATTCTCTTTTTTATTATCTTCAAAATCTGTTGTATATTTACACTTTTAACACTCCTAAATTGAAACTAGTCACATTTCAGATTTATTCAAATAAATTGCACAAAAATAAGCAAATAGTATTAATAAAGGTACTGGTCTCCAGAGAAAAGTAAATATGGACAGATTTAAAACAAATCTTCTATTGTAACAGTTTTATTTTCTAAGAAAGCATGTAGAGATCAAACAAGTAATTAATCCATAGCATTTTGGCTTAGTCTTGAGGGAAGTGGAAATGAAATGAGGAAGACTTCCAAGCTACAGAATATCCTAGGGGCATAAAGTTTTTTTTTGTTTTGTTTATTTGTTTTTGATACAGAATCTCACTATGTAGCCTAGGATGGCCTCAAACTTATAAACCTCTGCCTCAGCCTTCTGAACACTGGGATTATAGCTCTGTGACACCACACCTGATTTAAAGACATAAAGTTTTATAAAAAGTATGAGTGTTACACCAAAAAAAAAAGGATTGTTTAAATGAATCAGTGAGAATGGTAAATGAAATTGGAGAAGCATGGGTGTGTTAAAGTTATGTGTTACTTCTAAGAACCTTTATAATTCTGATGTTTTGTGATTCCATATTTTACATCAATTTTGTAAACAAGTACTTTCAAAATGCTTTACTAATGTTTATTTGTTTTCAATAATTCTATCTTAAATTTTGTCTGTGCTAAAAATTTAAGAAATGTATAATTTAAGTGCCAATCCCATGCTAAATAAATGAAGATACCCCTAGATTTCTAGAATTCAAACAAAGAAATATGCTTATTTCGGGAATCTTGTATCCTGGCCTCAAATGAAATGAATTCTGAAAGATCGAGGTTCTGCTTCAGTTATAAAATTGTGACTTTTTTTAATTTAAAGAGAAAAAAAGCAAAACAGAAAAAAAGGGTAGAAATAATACAGAATTTCAAAAAAATTAACACTAAGAAATCACTAGTTGATAAATTACATGCTGTCTCTTAGAAACAGTTGTTCAAGTCCCAAAATTAAAACATAGAAAGTGGACAAACAATGAGAGTGCAAATCGTTCTGTTCAATGAACCAACAAAAACTTAGTAATATGGTCATCTGTCTTACACATTTAAACATACAGTTATGTCCTTTAGAGCACTTTCCTTCCCTTTCTTTTTTACAATAGCTATTACACATTTTGGATCTTAATACTCCTACAGTTTTTATTACTTTTTACACAGAGAGACAATGTGATATTGTAAATATGATTCTTATGTATTTTATTTACAAGGATAGTCTTCAGTTGCCTCCATTTACCTATAAAGGCCTCAAGATCATCTTTTCTATAGCTGAATAATATTCCATTGTATTAAAATATCGCATTTTTTTCATCCACTCTGTGGCTGACTTTGGATGAGCCGCTTAAACTCTATATATAACATTCACATGATGGAAATAATAATAGTACCTATCATCAAGGTATGGTGAATTTGAGACAGAGGAGAAATGCCTGCCTCTCTCACTTTTCCCCTTGTCAACTGGAGGGGATGTGAGGCTTGGCCAGCAACTATCTGGCTCTACACCTCACTTCCCTTGGCTCCTCCTCCTCCAGTGTACAGTTTGTGTCAGTGTCCTAGCTATATAGTGGTATTCTCTCTGGCTATCAGACCCACTGACCCCACTGTGCTGCTGCATGAGCCCTGTTAAAATAAAAACTGGCTTTGGTGCTCCTGTAAACTTGTTTGTGGCACCCTTTTCTGTCCATGCTGCGTCCTAGTCCATCCACGCCTTGTGACAATCGCTTCTCCAGGAAAAGGACACCGCATGTGGGAATTGGGCACGGGGATCTTGGAATGTTTTGTACTGATAATTGTAATTTGTGTAGTTCACATGTGTATGTTTTTATGTAATGCTCAATATGGAGTCGAGGGTGGAGACCCCAGGGGGGTTGCTGGAGGCCCTCTAGATAACCCCTTTGTGAGGACTGGTTGTGGGGTTTTGCCTTCTGTGAGTAGTGTGAGAAAGTTTATGCGGGAGCTTTGGGTGGGAGAGCTCATGGAGGAGGATTTGCGGGGTTCCTGTGAGACAACTGCCCTGAGACACTGGACAGGCAGCCAAAGACAGGCAACTAGGACACATATGTTACACCACCGGCCGCCTAAGACAGGCACAGGACCTATTGCTGTCCTGCAGGCCCATGACGGGTAAGGCCTGGTTGGGTT